>JAHPZR010046263.1:0-26125 GCA_019787425.1 Platygyra sinensis
GCTTAGAATGATTGGGGAGATTTGAGTATCTCCCGACCGGTTTAGATGCGTTTTTGTCGTGTTTCTCTATGTCATGAAGGTGTTCTCGGAATCGGTCGCCCAGTCTTCTCCCTGTTTCGCCGATGTATAATTTTCTAAAGAGTGCAAGTTATCACAAGATAACATTGGCTGAGGTACAGGTGAAATGATCAGTGATCTTGATGGATCGCTTGGGTCCCGATATTCTCTCAATGTCTCGAATGAATGGAAATTTTTTTGCATCGTGCGCGTGCGCATTTAAAAGTTTCGGGTTGATCACTTGTTTGGAATGCACTTCTGACCAAAATCTTACCTTTTTGTCGCGTTTGAATGGATTCTACTGAGTCGTTGTGAGGGTGAAATGTGAGGGTGAATGGTGGTAAAGGTAAAGTCTGCGTACTAGCCAAGTGGCCCATCAGGCCGGAGCTTATCTTGGTTTCTGTAGCATGAAGCGACTGGGAGTATTTCTACTCCCCCTGGATGGGATGCTAGTCCATCGCAGGGTTACTCCCAGCATTAAATTCGCCAGTACCCATTTATACACCTGGGTGAGAGTAAAGTGTCTTGCCCAAGAACACAACACAATGTCCCCGGCCAGGGCTCGACCTAGGACCGCTCGCTCCGAAATCGGGCACACTAACCATGAGGTCACCGCGCCTCCCACTAGAGGGTGAATGGAATTCTTTCATTATTCTCCTTTTGAGACTTTGTTTCATCTAAGTCAATCTCGTCTTGGTTTTTCAGGTTACACCAAAATTTGACAACCCAAACATAAAGAGGT
This sequence comes from Platygyra sinensis, assembly GCA_019787425.1. Lineage (NCBI taxonomy): Eukaryota > Metazoa > Cnidaria > Anthozoa > Scleractinia > Merulinidae > Platygyra > Platygyra sinensis. The sequence continues at coordinate 800 of JAHPZR010046263.1, forward strand.
TACAGGAGTCTATATCGACAACTGCACCAGGTAAGTATGCAAGCAACTTTAAATGAGTCACTGCGTCTTGTCTCTCAATCGAGAAGTCCATCAGCCTGTCAGTCTGTCTGCTGCCGGATCAGTCAATCAGTCAATCAGTCAATCAGTCAATCAGTCAATCAGTCAATCAGTCAATCAGTCAATCAGTCAATCAGTCAATCAGTCAATCAGTCAATCAGTCAATCAGTCAATCAGTCAATCAGTCAATCAGTCAATCAGTCAATCAGTCAATCAGTCAGTCAGTCTGTCAGTCTGTCAATCAGTCTGTCAGTCTGTCAGTCTGCCAGTCAGTCTGTGTGTCTGTCTGTCTGTCAGTAAGTCAGCCAACCAGCCAGACAACGAGTTGGTTGGTCAGTCAGTCTGTCACTCAGTCAGTCGGTCACTCGGTCACCGGCACCTTTTAGTGTGCGTGAACTATCTTTTTCATTTAAAACGGGATCACCCCATAATGTAAATCAAGAGTTTTTATTTCAGTGCTAAAACGCTTATGTGCACACGTCATTACTTTTCAATATATGCCAACACCCAGTCTTGTATTCTTATTTCAGAGCCTTATCCTAGCGCTGTCATAATTCAGAACTTGACCTTCACACAACTCAATACAAGCACTTCGGAAAAATATGATTATTTAATCTCGTGGCAGAAGCCTCAGTTTAGTGAAAGCGATGTTAGCATATACGACATAGAATACCAACGGACCGGGAATCCAGACAGAGAAAGACTATGGACAGCAAAGAAGGTAAATTTCTTAGCTATCAGTGAATTTCTGCAGTCTTGATTTTGCCATCCCTTCAACCCCATACACACTATACCATTTTGTGGCCATTCTTTGGTGTTTCATGAACACTGCTTAAGTGTGATTAAAGCAGCTATATCAGTATAACCTCTATTTTTTAACAAGGTGGTGACGTCCTTTTCTGTTCAAGACTTAATACCTGGAGACAATTTATTAGTAAAGGTAAGAGATACTGTTAGTTTGTATTTGTGTTTCATGTTTTGTTGTTTTTGCTGTGCGCCACATTGACAATGCAGAGAAACGTACCTTACCGCTATACAAGTCATCTTTACTTTGAATTCGTACTTTTGCTAACTGAAACAAGAAAATAAACTATGATTAAAGTCATCGCATCCGATTTCACTTCAAAGGTAACACCAGAATTTGTTGCAACTGTCGTCATAGGAATTCCATCGCAAAAGGTTATTGAACCACCAGGTAAGTAAATATTCACGAAAGGAATTAGTGGAAATTTATATTGACACAGTTTTTCTGTTGAAAAATATGATCATAAATACCTTCAAATACGTCGACCTAAATTTCCTTATTTTTCACAAATGTTTTATTTAATACGTTTTGTTATTTCTTATAAAAGGTCCTGATAACCACGAAATACAGGTGCAGAATCTTCGTTCGGAATCGTTCGTTAAAGGGGAAGAAATCAACACGTTCAAGGTCAATTTCACTTGGGAAGGTCCCTCGTTCAAGCACAGCGTTGCACACTCCTATATTGTGTCTTACGAATTTCTTGGCGGTTATTCAAGAGACCAGATCTCGTGCTCACCGTTTGTGAAAGACAATGACGGCTCTGGATGTTCCAAGAGTGGACTGGTACGTTAAAAAAGTACCGCATTATTCGTAAAGAATGATTAACTAACGTACCACGACAATGCAACCATGCATGTGATAGATCGAGATAGTGACTCCATGAACTCCAGACACTGACTCACAAATTATTGCTTAAAATTACTTCGAACTTATTTTAACTCCCAAATCATGTGTTAGCCATAAAATCATTGATATAAACTGACAAGCCGAAATGACAACAAAAACTGACACAAACCCCTACTGAGATTTGGTTTTGCGTCTGTCCACCCAGACGATCAATCGTGGTCATATTTTTATTTAACATTATTCATATATATATATATATATATATATATATATATATATATATATATATATATATATATATATATATATATATATATATATATATATTTTTTTTTTTTTTGTATAGAACCTGACATTCCTACAGATATCCGGAATATATCCCCGTGAAAGCGTCACTGTGAAGGTAGATTGCATGACTTTGAGGTTCTTGTTTGTACCTGACCAAAACATATGGGGTATAATAATTAAATAAGTTAGTATTTGATTTTTTTGCAGTTTCTTTTGTTCGAAAAATATTTAACAGTCTTCCATATTCATGATGTCAACTGAATCGAGCGTTGGTACTTTCGATGTCTGGTAGAATGCACTTCTAGTTAGAATAATGTCTGGTTGTTCTTTAATTTAGGTTACTCCAATTTTTGTTAACCCACACATACAAAAGCTTGAGTTATCAGCATCGGCTACTGCGCCAGGTAAGTGCCTCATTAACTCATGCTATATTTCCTCGTCGTTTAGCCGGCAAACAAGTCACTCAGTCTGTCAATAAGCCATCCAGCCAGCAAATGCATCAGTCAGTCAGTCAGTCAGTCAGCCAGCCAGCCTGCCAGCCAGCCAGCCAGCAGTCAGTCAGTCAGTCAGTCAGTCAGTCAGTCAGTCAGTCTGTCTGTCTGTCTGTCTGTCAGTCTGTCAGTCTGTCAGTCTGTTAGTCTGTCAGGATAATTTGGTTTTATCAACTGAGTTGATAATGTGAATTGGCCACCGTAAAGAGATTCGAAAGCTGACGTTTCGAGCGCTAGCCCTTCGTCAGAACTCAGTTGATAAAACCAAATTATCCTGTAATACTCCCACCGACGCAGCACCATAGTTTCTTTAGAAACTTATCCCCTTTATTCGTTTGCCAGTTCCGTCAATTAACCATTGAGGTATCTATTGGCTGATATATAAAATAGTGTGCTCTAGGCTACTTTCTAACATGCTTCAAAAGACTACGTTTGAAAATTAAACCGTCTGAAGAAACAGCCTTCATGCCAGAGGAAATCTCTTCATAATGTGTGGAGATTAATGCCACTATACACAATGATACAGCCGAAGAACGTGTTGGTTGCCTGCGAAACTGACATCCGCCTAATCCTACAAATCAAGGCAGCAATTGAGCCTCGTGGCTCATCATCATAAGTTCTCTCTGGCTTCAATCATGGGGATTCAGTGTCCAGACCAAGAACAGATTACCGTATAATTATCACTTGTAATATGGCTTGCGTTTATATAACATGCCCTCTAATTGGCTAGTTCTTATTCTCCCGTAATGCCTATGGGTCGATTATAGGCCTGCAAAAGCAAAGCAAAAAGCCATACAATAAACAACTTATTAACCTTCAACGTTCGACATTTACGGGGAAATCCCAAAACTATGCCTTGCCGAATTGACGGCATGGTCTCGGTCTGAATTTTTCACATAAAGACCTTAATTTCGGTTACAAAGTAGTTAATAATAAATTCAAACCATTATCCTTACGGTTGTGATTTCGGTGTTCAGAGCAGTTCCCCTTCGCTCGCGCTGTGAAGAATCTATTGGTAAAATTTTGTACTTGTAATGTTTCACGTCACTGTGAGTGAACTTTGGTTTTCGCCAGCTCACTGTTGTGCGAAAAGTGTCATTAAAAGTCGGCACAAGAAAATCGTATTCCACATCATTGACCTGGACAAGCTCCTCTGCTGGTTCTATTGGAAAAAAATATCAAATGTGTTATGTTCGTCAGCTTTCGGCATGTTAGAAGGGCAATTATTGAAATCTAGAAAAAGTTAAATTTGAACTCTTCAAAATGCTGAGGGCAGAAATATGGCAAAGTAAGACTGCAAAATCTCACGTTTTATTTTCTGACCTTTCGCTTCAGAGTCTCACAGCGACGTATCCCGACCTAAGCCTTAAAGGTCAAATGAACCAAAATTTTAACTTCTTTTTTTCTTTTGAGCCCAATGTGTTCACTGTTGGTGAAATTTGAAACTGTTTTGCGCTTCAAGTTCACAGTGAACTTCAGAGTAAAGTTAGCACTTTAAAGCTCCCCAGGACCCAAAACTTAAAAGAGAATGCCTTACGAAAAAGGAAAAGGATTGTTTTTACGCCATCGAGGCGTTAGCGCGTTTGTGCAGAACACTTTACCTAAGACAGCTTCAAACAGAATATTGCGGTAAGAAGTTTTGTTAGGACCCTGGCCTCTTTCAAGCTTCTTCAACTTGTACTCAAGAAAGACGCGGTACCGACAACGTTTTCCCCATTGAAATTTGCAAGCCGGCAGTTGGATAAAAACAACGGAAAACAAGCAAATAATGCCCGCCCAACAGGGGCGATTTCTTCGGCCATTTTCCCAAGTAAAGTAAGGTTTGTATTTCGATCCAAAACCTTTCCAAAGAACGACGTACTATCGCAGAAACGCAACGATGTTCAAGACAACAGTGATGTCACAAAGCAGAGTCTTAGTTCCATTCTTCCATTAAAGTGCGCTGCCGTGTTGGAAACCTTTTCGTGAAGCCATTGGCTGTACATGTCTTAGTACTTTTAACTTCGCTTACCCCTTCTCATAGTTCAGAAAGAAAAAATTCCACTTAAGTCTCCTCTTAATTGGTTTAATTTAAAACATTTCGTAGCTTTGAAATGGCTGTGAAGTAAAAAAGGGTTAAATTTTGGTTCATTTGGCCTGTAATACCAAAGCTCTGGCGGCTCGAAGGGCTTCAAAGGGGAATACCATACCCATATAGGAAAGAAAAGAAACCCATGACTGGATTTTCTCATGGTTATCATGGCTAACGGTAATGCTCGTGGGCGCGTGCGCGCAACAACGGCAACGGAGTCGTGCAAGATGGTGGCCATACTCCAGCTAATAGGTTGACAGAAACATGCACCCTCGGTTTGTACCGCTGCTTTTTATACTGGATACCGGTGTTGCGGTTAATTTACACCTGGTCCGCTAGCTAGTTGCGTGTGACAATATCGCTCAAGTTTGAAGCTTATCGAGGTGACCTTCCTTTTATGGACGTTGACCGCTCACCGATTTCTGGGGTTTATTGAAACGCGGGCTCACGTCAGGTTAACTTGATGTGAAACAGTCGTGGGTTATCCGGGTTATTCGGAATCCGGTTAACGCTAACCCAAGACTATAAAAGTTAACCGTACCATATTTTTTTTCTTGTATACAGAAAACTACTTCAGGCTTGTGTATTTTGAGAACCTTGAGATTATTCAGACTCAAAGCAGAAGGCAAAACAACATAAACGGAAGACCTCACCCTAAAATTGCAAAACTGAAGTCAAAATGTTCTCTTATCCTGTGTTAGCTTAATGAGCTTTGAACAATCCGGCCCAGGAGTTTCGCTTTTTAGGCTTTGCTAAAATATATACTATGCGTTTCTACGCACCACGTCTCTACGCTTCGCTTTGAAATTCTATGTACTCAAGAAATTTCTTCCCGAACTTCGCCAACTGAACATACTGAGCTAACAGAAACAGAAAAGTCAAAAATACTTGTGCGTGCACGCGAGAGTTGTCTATCCAAGCGATGTTCACTTCAGCTTGTTCAATTGTTGGAATTCACGCATCAACAAGCGCTCTTAACATTTTCGGTCAGCGCGGACACAAAAGACACGTAAAAGCAATTTTTGAAGTGTGCAGATTGCAACCACAAAAAAGAAAAAAAACAATCGTAAAATATGAGAATAGATAGATGTTTTTGCATGCTTTACGCTTTTAAATTGATTTGTCTCGTTTATTACATTGTAGGAATATTTTTTGTTTTTTATTCCATTGTAAATAGTATCTATTCCTAATGTAGTTTTTATAAATTGTATTTTGTATTTTAAGAGGGCCACAAGTTCATCAGTAATGTTAATTACTGTCACGTGTCACCCTCATAAAATAAAGTCTCTCTCTCTCAAAAACCCAACGAAAACAACGTAATCGTGAATTGAAGTAAAGCATTTTAAAAAATAGATATTTTCAAGACTTTAAGCACAACTTACGAGGCGCGGTAACTCGTTCTTCTGCGACTTTTCCTGTTATGTGGATGTTGCTGAAAATAGGTGTAACCTGACAATGCAAAATTAAATCAACACTTGTTAATGACTTGCTTTGCGGAGAAGTTTGAGAAGTTAACTGTTTCTTGTCGCGGAGCTTGTCGGAACATTAAGATAACTGGTTTCCCTGAGGACCAGTCAGGAGTTATTTGTTACATGTACGTCACAGCAAGAAAGGTAGTAGATCTAACGATGGTTGTCAGTCAATATGCACGGGTAACGGTGCAATGTTTATTCCCTCTCACTTGATATATTTTGTGGAATCACTTTTGAAGGGAACCAGTTTCATTATTAGACTTCGACGTAACCAATGAAAACGTTGTTGGAGAGAAATGTAAACTTACCTAGGCAATACTGAAATTTACTTGACCAGCAAACGACATTCCTTGATAGTGATGTAAGGATAATAGGCTAGTTTCGAATTGTGCAGAAACAAAAGAACAGAGTCGAGGTTCAGGGGAATGATTTGCATTTCCTTTGTTATGCTAATTATTCCCCCTGAACCTCGACTCTGTTCTTTTGTTTCTGCACAGTTCGAAACTAGCCTATTGTAACCTATAAATAAACGTACAGCCTCTTACCTTAATAGTGACCGCTTCACGTGGAAATATCCCGGATATTTGCAATAACGTTTGGTTCTACAGGCAAGAGGTTGTAGAGTTAGCAGAGACTTAAGGAACAGATGGTATTAAAACGAATTTCCCCAACGAAAACACTAAATCGAGTTCCCTGGTTAATAAGGGCTGTACGCATTTTTCTGGGCCTGCCACTCATACGGGACCTTTAGTCTTGTGGTTTTTCGAGGAAATTGTCCCTGGGGATGCACAGGTCATAAAGAAAGGCCATTTAGGCCCAGTTCAAACGTAGAACTTCACATTAGACGACGCTTGACTCAGCTGAAGTTACCCTACGAGACAGAGGTTCCTTGCTCTTTCTTCTCGGTGAGAGACGAGAGGAACGTCTGCTCGCAACCGCACGATTCTTTGATCTCGCCGCCGTCCACGGTCAGGGACGAATAAATTAAAAAAACAGCTTTTGACAAGTTTAAAACGGGTTTTTGAATTTGCGCATGGCAGACGTGAGTCAAAACGCTGGATGAAAACACCTACTCGGACTTGAACGTGCACGCGCTGCATTATGCAAATGAGCTACTTGTACGCGTCAGACTTTCCTTTCAAAAACTCTCGCAAACTCGTTAGAAACTGCTGTTTGCTGTTAAATTTACGTTGCAAATCAAACAGCATTTGGAAAATTTCAGTCTATAGGCTTTTGTTGGAGTTGTAGGCGACACATTCGCCGAAGAAACAGGAATTGCCGACATACTGAAGTTTTTTTGTTCCGAAGTTGTCGCAAGCTGTTCCCGCGAAATAGGAGGAAGTGGCGTTTAGTTTCAAGGACAGGAAGTGGCGTTTCGCGTGACAGATGCTGACGTAGTTAGCGCATGCACGATAGGAAATCGTGCAGTTGCGAGCAGAGGTTCCTCTCGTCTCTCACCGAGAAGAAAGAGTAAGGAACCTCTGTCTCGCAGGGTAAGCTGAAGTAGATTGATACAAGCAGAACCCGGAGGGGGCACATCCTAGGGACTTGTGTTATAGGAAAACGCGTTCCCTTACACCAAGTGAGCGACAGACTTTGACTTTCCCAATCCTAAAGGCTTAAAACTCACTCCAAACGATGAAAACAAAAGAAGAAGAACAGAGTAGAAGAGTAAAAAAAAAGAGAGTGAGGAAAAAAGGACTGGTTAAAATAGACTAACATTACTTTAAAATTTTATATAGTCTAATTTGACCAGAACAAGATTTTCAATGTAGGAATGTAATTTAACTTACCACTCCACTCTTAGAGCATCCTGAACGATTTTTGTCTCTCACTAAACCAGGCGAGCAGGAAATCTGTCCTCTGGAATATCCATCAAATTCGTAGGCTATAATATAAGAGTGTACGATGCTGTGCTTGAACGAGGGACTTTTCCAAGTGAAATTCACGCTGAATGTGTTGCTTTCCTGATCTTCAACAAATAGTCCCGATTGAAGGTTTGCTACCTGTATTTCCTTGTTTTCTGGACCTTTGAAGGGAAACAACAAAACCGAAATGGTCATTAATGAAATAAGCGCAACTTTAATATACCTGGTATTAGTCTGATCCAATGCGCATGCTCATGGGTTATTTTTCGGTAGCGACCGGATGAACTTCGTGCCCATTGTTTTCTATGCATCGTTACTGAGCAAGTTAATCATGTGGCATTATCCGCCAATATAAGCTCGTAAAGGGTTTTCATTGTGTGCGTTAACTTCGTGTGGACTTCACGCATCATTTAATCAAGTGGTCCGTGACCACCTCTTTTCTTTTACTGATTCTGACCACTTCGACAAAACAATTTCGGCACATGATTAGATCTGGGCAAGAACGTCCTAATCTTAATGTCGAATGTGCCATGAAATTTTATGAGATGCAATGAAATATCATACTTTTAAATTAAAATAAAAATAAACTTCGAGCGCATATACATGCATTTGTTTGATCACTGTAAGTTTATAAGTTTAAATGTGTGGTAAAAAAGACTGAATTACATGCATAAAAGCATAAAAGCATACTAGCATAAAAGACGAGATATAACAAAGTGAACATAACCGCTTCCAATGAAAGAAATTGGATATTTAGTTTTTTTCTAATTAGCCTTAGATGTAAAAGAAAAGATCGTAGAAATTGTCATGCTTTCTTTCACCGATCACATTTTTTATTACTGTGTTGATTTAAAGGAATCATGCTTTCATATTTTCCCAGAAGGAGAAGAAATCTCTAAATTCAAACCCTGATTACTCAACACAGTCACAATTTTGAAAAGGAAAATCATGTAGGCTTGACACTATAGCACTTACTTTGTGGCTCGATAGTTGTTTGTGATGTAATTCCTGTTATAACATTGACGGCAAATTCTGGCGTAACCTTTGAAAAATAATTGAAATAATGAGTAACTGTTGACTTGGTCTTGCTCTTTAAAACTAACAGAACTGTATGTCTTCACTTTTTTCGTGTAGTGCAGGATAGTTTCAACCGCTGTAAAACATGTTCTCTATCTATGACACGAAGGCAGCTGCGATCCCAGTATTGAGGTCGTTACAACGTTGAGGTTTTTTCCTATTCAAGTCCTGTATAAAGTCTTCCTTTAGCTAGGAGGAATTTGTTTACCTTTATCTCTAATTTGTCTCCAGGTATTAAGTCATCCACGGGGAAGAACGTCTCCGCCTTGTGTAAAAAAGTACATCCAAATTCAAGTACAAACACCTCCAACAAATAACATTCGTATATTCTCTATGATAATAACGTGGTATATTACAAGGTTGCTCCACGAGCGGATAAAATCGATTGAGGAAGTGGTCAAATTTTATTTTTCATTTATATTTTCGATTAAAGAAATAGAACTCTTACCTTCTTAAACTGCCACAGTTTTTGCCTGTCTGGGTTCCCAGTACGTTTGTAAATTATCGCGTATTTCATAACACTGCTTTCTTTAAAGAGAGGCTTCTGCCACGAGATTAAATAATCAAATTCCTCTAAGGTGCTTGTGTTGCGCTCTGTGTAGGTCAAGTTTTGAACTTTTACAGTGCTTGGATCAGGCTCTGAAATGGACCAGAAAAGAAATAGTTTAAAATACACTTAAATACACAAAAATGGCGTCAATATCGGTGTTTCAGTTTACAGTTTATGACATATCTATTACCAATGGCGGTCCGTATTGTATGCGCGCGCCATAAATCGAAGGGAGAAAACTTTATGTGATAGACATTCAGTGACGTACGGACGGATGGATGGACTGACAGACTGACAGACTGACAGACTGACAGACTGACAGACTGACAGACTGACAGACTGACAGACTGACAGACTGACAGACTGACAGACTGACAGACTGACAGACTGACAGACTGACAGACTGACAGACTGACAGACTGACAGACTGACAGACTGACAGACTGACAGACTGACAGACTGACAGACTGACAGACTGACAGACTGACAGACTGACAGACTGACAGACTGACAAACGAATAAAGGGGATAAGTTTCTAAAGAAACTATGGTGCTGCGTCGGTGGGAGTATTACAGGATAATTTGGTTTTATCAACTGAGTTCTGACGAAGGGCTAGCGCTCGAAACGTCAGCTTTCGAATCTCTTTACGGTGGCCAATTCACATTATCAACTCAGTTGATAAAACCAAATTATCCTGACAGACTAACAGACTGACAGACAGACAGACAGACAGACTGACTGACTGACTGACTGACTGACTGACTGACTGACTGACTGACTGCTGGCTGGCTGGCTGGCTGGCTGGCTGGCTGGCTGGCTGGCTGGCTGGCAGGCTGGCTGGCTGACTGACTGACTGACTGACTGATGCATTTGCTGGCTGGATGGCTTATTGACAGACTGAGTGACTTGTTTGCCGGCTAAACGACGAGGAAATATAGCATGAGTTAATGAGGCACTTACCTGGCGCAGTAGCCGATGCTGATAACTCAAGCTTTTGTATGTGTGGGTTAACAAAAATTGGAGTAACCTAAATTAAAGAACAACCAGACATTATTCTAACTAGAAGTGCATTCTACCAGACATCGAAAGTACCAACGCTCGATTCAGTTGACATCATGAATATGGAAGACTGTTAAATATTTTTCGAACAAAAGAAACTGTAAAAAAATCAAATACTAACTTATTTAATTATTATACCCCATATGTTTTGGTCAGGTACAAACAAGAACCTCAAAGTCATGCAATCTACCTTCACAGTGACGCTTTCACGGGGATATATTCCGGATATCTGTAGGAATGTCAGGTTCTATACAAAAAAAAAAAATATATATATATATATATATATATATATATATATATATATATATATATATATATATATATATATATATATATATATATATATATATATATATATATATATATGAATAATGTTAAATAAAAATATGACCACGATTGATCGTCTGGGTGGACAGACGCAAAACCAAATCTCAGTAGGGGTTTGTGTCAGTTTTTGTTGTCATTTCGGCTTGTCAGTTTATATCAATGATTTTATGGCTAACGCATGATTTGGGAGTTAAAATAAGTTCGAAGTAATTTTAAGCAATAATTTGTGAGTCAGTGTCTGGAGTTCATGGAGTCACTATCTCGATCTATCACATGCATGGTTGCATTGTCGTGGTACGTTAGTTAATCATTCTTTACGAATAATGCGGTACTTTTTTAACGTACCAGTCCACTCTTGGAACATCCAGAGCCGTCATTGTCTTTCACAAACGGTGAGCACGAGATCTGGTCTCTTGAATAACCGCCAAGAAATTCGTAAGACACAATATAGGAGTGTGCAACGCTGTGCTTGAACGAGGGACCTTCCCAAGTGAAATTGACCTTGAACGTGTTGATTTCTTCCCCTTTAACGAACGATTCCGAACGAAGATTCTGCACCTGTATTTCGTGGTTATCAGGACCTTTTATAAGAAATAACAAAACGTATTAAATAAAACATTTGTGAAAAATAAGGAAATTTAGGTCGACGTATTTGAAGGTATTTATGATCATATTTTTCAACAGAAAAACTGTGTCAATATAAATTTCCACTAATTCCTTTCGTGAATATTTACTTACCTGGTGGTTCAATAACCTTTTGCGATGGAATTCCTATGACGACAGTTGCAACAAATTCTGGTGTTACCTTTGAAGTGAAATCGGATGCGATGACTTTAATCATAGTTTATTTTCTTGTTTCACTTAGCAAAAGTACGAAAGTAAAGATGACTTGTATAGCGGTAAGGTACGTTTCTCTGCATTGTCAATGTGGCGCACAGCAAAAACAACAAAACATGAAACACAAATACAAACTAACAGTATCTCTTACCTTTACTAATAAATTGTCTCCAGGTATTAAGTCTTGAACAGAAAAGGACGTCACCACCTTGTTAAAAAATATAGGTTATACTGATATAGCTGCTTTAATCACACTTAAGCAGTGTTCATGAAACACCAAAGAATGGCCACAAAATGGTATAGTGTGTATGGGGTTGAAGGGATGGCAAAATCAAGACTGCAGAAATTCACTGATAGCTAAGAAATTTACCTTCTTTGCTGTCCATAGTCTTTCTCTGTCTGGATTCCCGGTCCGTTGGTATTCTATGTCGTATATGCTAACATCGCTTTCACTAAACTGAGGCTTCTGCCACGAGATTAAATAATCATATTTTTCCGAAGTGCTTGTATTGAGTTGTGTGAAGGTCAAGTTCTGAATTATGACAGCGCTAGGATAAGGCTCTGAAATAAGAATACAAGACTGGGTGTTGGCATATATTGAAAAGTAATGACGTGTGCACATAAGCGTTTTAGCACTGAAATAAAAACTCTTGATTTACATTATGGGGTGATCCCGTTTTAAATGAAAAAGATAGTTCACGCACACTAAAAGGTGCCGGTGACCGAGTGACCGACTGACTGAGTGACAGACTGACTGACCAACCAACTCGTTGTCTGGCTGGTTGGCTGACTTACTGACAGACAGACAGACACACAGACTGACTGGCAGACTGACAGACTGACAGACTGATTGACAGACTGACAGACTGACTGACTGATTGACTGATTGACTGATTGACTGATTGACTGATTGACTGATTGACTGATTGACTGATTGACTGATTGACTGATTGACTGATTGACTGATTGACTGATTGACTGATTGACTGATTGACTGATTGACTGATTGACTGATCCGGCAGCAGACAGACTGACAGGCTGATGGACTTCTCGATTGAGAGACAAGACGCAGTGACTCATTTAAAGTTGCTTGCATACTTACCTGGTGCAGTTGTCGATATAGACTCCTGTAACCTCTTTATGTTTGGGTTGTCAAATTTTGGTGTAACCTGAAAAACCAAGACGAGATTGACTTAGATGAAACAAAGTCTCAAAAGGAGAATAATGAAAGAATTCCATTCACCCTCTAGTGGGAGGCGCGGTGACCTCATGGTTAGTGTGCCCGATTTCGGAGCGAGCGGTCCTAGGTCGAGCCCTGGCCGGGGACATTGTGTTGTGTTCTTGGGCAAGACACTTTACTCTCACCCAGGTGTATAAATGGGTACTGGCGAATTTAATGCTGGGAGTAACCCTGCGATGGACTAGCATCCCATCCAGGGGGAGTAGAAATACTCCCAGTCGCTTCATGCTACAGAAACCAAGATAAGCTCCGGCCTGATGGGCCACTTGGCTAGTACGCAGACTTTACCTTTACCACCATTCACCCTCACATTTCACCCTCACAACGACTCAGTAGAATCCATTCAAACGCGACAAAAAGGTAAGATTTTGGTCAGAAGTGCATTCCAAACAAGTGATCAACCCGAAACTTTTAAATGCGCACGCGCACGATGCAAAAAAATTTCCATTCATTCGAGACATTGAGAGAATATCGGGACCCAAGCGATCCATCAAGATCACTGATCATTTCACCTGTACCTCAGCCAATGTTATCTTGTGATAACTTGCACTCTTTAGAAAATTATACATCGGCGAAACAGGGAGAAGACTGGGCGACCGATTCCGAGAACACCTTCATGACATAGAGAAACACGACAAAAACGCATCTAAACCGGTCGGGAGATACTCAAATCTCCCCAATCATTCTAAGCAACATACGGCAGTCTGCGGACTTTCCCTACATCTAGGAAACACGGAAAACCGCAAAGCTTTCACTTTCTATAGAACAAAAATATATTTTTCAAATTGGCACCCTAATCTTCACGGTATCAATGGACGCTTTTCATTCAACTAATTTATCTGTTGTTTTTCACGTTACCAGGCACCAAACAATAGCATCGCTCCATCTTTCTGTATATAAACCACGCACAACCCACAATTCCTAGATTCGCTCTGACGAAGGAACAAAGCTCGAAATGTCAGCTTTCGAAACTCTTTACGGTAGTCAATTCACATTATCAACCTCGCCTAGGACTTAAGCGATCTGGGTGCTGGGTAGCGCACACTATTCCAGGTTTGACTTGTTATCTAATCAAAAGCGCACTTTGTTCGGTGGTTACATTTCCTCATCTAAACACAAGGTGTTTCGGGGAATTCGAGACAGTTTTGTAAACTTCAGAGCAGTCAAGGGTTTGCATAATTTTCGAGAATTTTTCCGATGCCCCCATTGTTTATACGAGGCTGTATAAACACGGAGAAAGTACTCTGTTGTTTTTATGGAATATTTCTCCAAAATACGTGCAAATCTAGACTTCATAACCGTGTTTAATACTCTCATCTAAACACATCTATTGACCAATGTGAGCGCCCGAATTATATCAACTATGTCTATCTTATAAATGCTAATCTAATTGCGTTGTTAAACGGCACATTTGGCTCACACTTGCAACTTACACTTCAAGTACAGCCACTAAATTCCAAATAGAAACAAATAAGGATGTGATGAACTCAAGACAATACACGTGTCCCTTGCTCTATGGCTTGTAGCTATTTGTAGTATTTGAGGCAGAAAAATAGTAATTAAAATACGCAAACGAATAAAAAACTGAACATACCTTAATGGTAACAAATTCCTTTGGCCTTATTCCCGATAAATTTGACTTCGGTGTATTCTATATTCAAACAGACAGAATACAATTAAAGTACTTTCTGATGATTTCCCCCTGAACTCGGAGCGGACGGAGTAATGCAGGGTTTCCTTCTTAGTTGTTTTAGTAAAAAAGGACCGAAGTTTTTTTTTTTTTTTTCCTAGAAATAAGTCTCTGTCATCGCTTTGGCGAAAGTGGCGTGACCTAGTGTTAGGGCGCTCAATTTGTAATCCTGAAATCCTCTTCCCCGCCGCCATTGTTTTTGGTTGACCCTTATTCAACCTCTATACACTTTGCAGGGAGCTAACTGGCCCGGCTCCGACTTGTCCATTTTTTTTCTAATTTATATTTGCAATATTCTTCTTGTTTTAGAATTCCCAATTAGCTCAACCGTGATAAATAATCATGATACATGATCTTTCTTCTTTCTTAAAGACAGAGTTGTAAATATTTTATACCTTTTTTTTTCGTCAGTATTTGTAAATATTCCGTAATTCAGCCTATGGCTGCAAGGTGTTTATAATAAAGTATCTATCTATCTATCTATCTATCTATCTATCTATCTATCTATCTATCTATATCTACCTACCTATCTCTCTATCTATCTATCTATCTACATGCACTTCAATATAAAACAAATAACTGACGACGTTCAGTTAACAAAAAGATTCTTTGTTGCCGTGCGTCTGTTCAGTGACAGATCACAGATAACGTCAAAATGTGGTAAGAACAAAAAAGTGGCACACGAGGCCATAGCCGAGTGTGTCACTGATGTTCTTACCACAGTTTGACGTCTCCAGTGATCTATTACTGAATAGACGCACGGCCACATTGAATCTATTTGTTTTATATAACATTTAACAACTATTCACCAAAGTGGAGGTGGCTAGGTAAATATCCAACGCTAGTCACCGACACTGGGGTGAATAGTTGTTTTAGTTAACAGATAAAGAAGCCTAAAGGCCCGTTTACACGTGCGATTTTTGTCGCGGCAACTCGATGCAATTTTTTGTCGCGCTAAAGTTGCATCAGGTTTCAAACATGTTCGAAACCCCTGCGATATCGCGGCGACAAATCGCAATGAAAATCGCACCAGGTTTACACGTGCGATTTTGAAGTTGCAACTTAAAGCGCGACAAAAATTGCATCAAGTTGCTGCGACAAAAATCGCCTGTGTAAACGGGCCTTAAGCCGTGTATTACACTGTGACAAAACACGACAGGCATTTGAGAACACGAGGGAAATGTAGAAAACACTCGCCTACGGCTCGTGTTTTCTACATTTCTCGAGTGGTCCTGTCTATATTATAATATATACTAAAACAGTGAGATAATATACGCCACAAAAATATAATTTGGATGATTTCTTCACTTGTTACGGATGCAAACTGGGACGCCGTTTTTTCACGAGTTGCTCGGAGGTAAATAGCACAGGATTTTCGGAGTTTGACGAGCCAATCAGCGCGCGCGTTCAACGCTATCCACTGTTTTAGTATATACCAAAGCTATATCATAACAAAACAAACTACTAGAGATAAAGCTGGGAAAAGTATTTTTTTTTATATATAAATTAATCTCATCTAAATAAATTAATCTCATTTAAATAAATTAAGCTCATTTAAATAAATTAATCTCATTTCTTTATAGGATTTGCTAAAGTCGAGATAAAGCAATGGTTCTCGGCCTACGTTTTACCAACACCAATTTTGTGCTTGGTTTAGTCTTGCTCGACTGTACTGCCGACTGAGATTGCTCGAGTATTTTTTCTGAATCTTTTTCTAAAAGAAACGGCTTTATCTTTCTTCTTCCTGCTTCTCGAACCTGTTCAATGCCTTATCTTTTGCCCAACCACGTAAAATATTATCTCAATTCTCAAAACTCTCCGCCATTTTAAAACACAAGGAAAATCTCTGTAATGATGACGTCAATCGTACATCTGTACTTAAATACATCATAGGCAAGAATCAATCAAAATGCGAAAATAACTTGGGTTATTATGTAAAGCGGAATATTTGTGATTTGTTAGTGGCCAAAGGTCTTGATTTTTACTTGGCAACGGTATTGTGACAACCACGAAATTTTCAATTTTTTTTCTTTTTTATTAAATCCCGGTGTTAACTTTTTAGTAGTTAATGTTACTTTTTTAGGCATCGCTAGTTTTCTTTATCGGTTTTAACTAATTGAGATTCAAATTATAAATCCAAGATGGCTGCCAATCTGATATAATGACATCATTTCCATGGGATAAAACATCATAGTTCAATGTTATGGGAGTCAAATGAGGTATTTTTGGAGTTGCTTGAGGTAACAGAGCGGCCTATTGTTATATGAATGACATACCACATTTATCCGGACTGTTGGCTTGCCAGACGTGTATCCAGACAGTTCGTAAACGACCTCGTAGGAAAGCAGGGTAAAGTTAAAGGCCGGTTCAGTCCACGTGCAATTCACTGAGAACGTAGTGTTTCCTTTTTCGCGTACGAACCCTCCGAACTGTAAGTTTTGAACCCTGATCTCGTCGTCACGTGGCACTGAAAGAATACAGAAATAATCAGTGGTTATTTATGAAGGATTGTGGACTTATTGCTCAGGGTCTCATTATTCGAAAAGGCATTGGTGCTACTTAGTGATCAACCCACAAAATCTCCTAATATTACCTTGAAAACGAGGAGAATTTTAAGCAATGCAGTTCAATTCTCATAAGCCAGTCATCCCTCCCCCAACCCCGTTTCAAAAAGAACTGTCCTAAATTTAAGACGCAAAGTTGCTTTCAAATAACCTCTTGTGTCTAACCTGGGGTTATATTTAGTTTTCGCTATTGCAAGACAAATATGATGTCTCTCGGTGATAAAGCTACACGCAGTAAGAACGTTGGTCTTTTCACGACATTTGGTGATAGTACATCTGCTTGTAGTTCGATACAGAAAGTTCTCCCACTGCAGTATTCTTGTACACTCGCAAAATCATAGTTTTACACGACTAATTCCTTTCCAGATTAAACCCAACTTTAATTACAGCAAATATAGTATAGGAAATCGGTCAGTTCGAGAAACAATTAGGGATTAATTGTGCGCGTGAACAGATCGGACTTTTTAGTAATTTCCACGAGTGGCTGCCGCAGCCACGAGTGGAAATTAGAAAAAAAGTCCGATCTGTTCACAAGTACAATTAATCCCTAATTGTTTCCAGAAAGAAGACCGATTTCCTTTTAATAATACGGCAACCGTAAATACAAGCTGCTGGCTGACGTCGTTTTGCTATAGAAGGTTGCTAGAATGAAGCAACGGTGTGATAAAATATGTTAGTTTTGTCACTTTAATTTTCTCAACAATTTTCACCAAAGTTCTCCATACGATAATATTTATCTTTCGAAAACGAGCCACATAGACGAGCAATTTCCAAGTTTGTAACATTAAGCCCAATTTCATTGGCTTTGAAGCTGTCAAAACTCTGAACGCATGAGCGACGTTTTGATGAATAATCAACATGTACGGGAAAGGAAATGCACGTCGAAAGCAGTCGAGACGGTATCAAAAAGCGTTTTATTTTGTTTACAACTTGCTTGAAAACGTTTTAAGAAACGTTTACAGTCTTGATTTAAATTATACAAGGACGAGTTCATTCGGGAAAACTGAGGATAACCGTGCCGACACAAGTGAGTGAAGGGAAGACTAGTTCAAAGTGTTCGTCAACAAGGTTTGTAAGTTTTTAAGATTTTCAAAGCATGGACTTTAATTGCTTTGCTTGGTCGTTCAGAAACGTCAGCTGGACATTTTTCTCACTAGTCGCCACCATTTCTGGAACAACCATCCTTCCTTGAAGCTTTAAAGGAGATATTCTCATCTTTGTGGGGTTTGACTCGGCAAACATGACATACGCGCGGCCATTTTCATTTTTGCAGACTTGAAGCGTTCATTGCGGGAGTTGAAGTTTTCTTGCCTTCCTCTTACACCAAAATGTGCCCTGTAGTCCTCGGGACTCTGGCTCGCAGATGCTGTCTTTTCGCTGTAACTACTTTAATTTGGTGTAGAAATCTCCGTGAACCTCTTCAAGATCTTCGAGCGAGAGATTTTCAATGGCTTTCGGATTTTTTCTCTCCAAATGGGGGAACGTAGCTAAGTTTCGGTCGATTTTGTTTTTGTTTTTTTGTTTTTGTTTACTACTGTTTCTTCATACCAAGCATTTTTGTTTCTCGTCAACGGCAAACCTGAATTTATCCGATCAAATGCGACCGATACAATTAAAATTTAATTGTTCGGTTATCGATACAATTTGGGATAAATTGTTCAGCTTACAACCAATCAGAAGCGAGTATTTACGGTAGCAGTATTATTAGTATTTTAATTGAAAATTAGCAAAAGGGCTCGTTATCAGAATTTGACGTTATATATACATTTATTATATAAACACGAGTGTTTTACTGGAAAATACACCACTCGTAAAATTCATAAAAACTACTTCCGGGACCCGAGTGGTTTATTTTCCATAATAATACACATGAAAATATTACTCGATTCTGATTGGCTAAGAGCAGTGCAGTTCAAGTGTAACACCAGTGCAAAAATTGTAACACCGGTGCAAAAAGTGTAACACCAGTGAAAATTACACATCGTCAATGTGGATCAAGTTATGATTTGCAGAAAGATAATGAGAATATTTTGTGGGCCAATGATCTAATCACGGTAAAGCAATTACAGAAACTCTCAAAAATGCTCTCTCGAATGCGAAGAAATGGCTTCAAGAAACATCTTCCAGCACTTTTTTCGCGCGAATTTTTTTATGTTTGTAGTGTTAATAAGTAATCAAACGGTTTTTCTCGTTCAATTTGAAATTATATGCAGTTGTGAGTTTTTCAAAAAGCTGAAATTGCACTCGCCGAAGCGGCTGGTGCAATTTCAGCTTTTTGAAAAACTCACTCGTGCAAATTAATTCCAAGTTGAAGTCGAAACCGTATGATTACCTATACTAATCTCACACGTGAGTTTATTGATGATTTCATTGATATCAAGTTTGTCTCTTAAATTGTACTTAAATTCGTTTTTGAATAATCGAAACATCTTCGGGTCTTCCTCGAAAGTCTTCGGCAATATTTGGCAATCTTCGGACATCTTCGGAAATTTTCGGACATTCTCGGAAAAGATTCGGGAAAGTTCGTCTGGCCTTCAGAGCAATTTTGGAAAAACTTCGGAAATCTTCGGAAAATCATCAAAAACGCCGTCATCAGTATGTTTATATAATAAAAAGAGCATTACACGTTAGCTCGAAGATATGAATTTTATATTTTCGTGGCAAGAGCAATATCCCACTCGTTCGCTGCGCTCACCCGTGATAAAATAAAATTCATATCTTCTCGCCACCGTGTAATATCCTCTATTTAGTTTATACTACACAAAGAATAGTGCTTTTCGCGTGCGCTGATTGGCTAGCTCGGAGGTGATTAGCTAAGTACTATTCACCTCCGAGCAGCCGAAGAAAAACAAAATGGCTTTTGTCAGCATATTGTCACAAATAAAGTTATTCTTTGGGCTGCTAGTTATTCAGTTTGTGTGGTATATACTAAAACAATTATTCACCTCAGTGTCGGTGAAAGTGGTGGATATTTACCTCCTCTTCTGTGACTAATTGTTAAATATATAGGAACAGAGATTGTTAAGATTGGAAAATACAAAAATGCATAGTTTAAACATATTTTAAGGGCAATTTCTCGTGAAAACAACATTCAAGTTGAAACAGGAGGGAGGAGGTGACTCTACTGTTTTCGAGTATCTGTCAGAGACCGACTCATCACTGCCAGTGTGACGTCACATACAACAAGTCGAAGCTTTGCTCGGCTTGCCCAGATTTGGCGTCGGGACTCCATTGAATTAAAACAAAAAGAGGATAATACAAGCTATTATTGCGCTATTTTTCACTAATTGGCATAAGTGTGCAAGCTTTGTAGTGGATATTGTCTGTGATTACAACTGTTTGTTGTTTTGTGTACATTTTTGTTCCAAATTTTATTGAAAACAAATCCGGTCAAGTGGGGTTACCGCCATCTTGACTTCCGGTCAAGTCAAGGCCACCCAAAACGCCCGCCGTTTTCTCTGCAAGTTTTCGACAGAAGTACCTCATAATAAGAGGTTTTGTGCCTTTTTGATATAACTTTCTAGCCATTGTTAGTTTTTCTCAATGTGATGAGCCATTTTGCTCAACAATCCTTTTGAGTGCGAGGGTGTACATGTCGGTTTTATTTCCCGCCTGTTAAACTTTGTTGGATTAGGGAAAGGTCAAGAGGGTCTATGTCTACCAGCTGTTAGCTGGTTAAATGCTTGCGTTTTTAAATTTTGTGGGATAGATGACTGCCTGTGTGGCTCCAGAAGGGCTAAACTTCAGAATACCCGGCCACGATTGCGTGACATTAAATGCCTGTTCCCGTAGTCCCGCATCAATAAATATTTGTATATGGAAACAAACGAGAAAAAAACTTAATATATCCACGAAACAAGCGTGCTACAAATGAATATACCTTGTTCTAAAATCCATCAGCCGAAACAAGCGCGCTATGCATGAAAAGGCCTCGTTCTATAATCCATGAGCCGAAACCTGGAGTTTTAATATTCATCTATTCCACCGCGGGACTGCGGGAGCAATAGTTTTACTCGTCTAAATTTCACTATTATTCGACTTCGGGACTGCGGGAGCAAGCGTTCAATGTCAATAGCAATAGTTTTACTCGCCTTACTTTCATCAACCCATAAAATACTTTTTTTTCCTTTAATGATTACAACACCACTGCGGGACTACGGGAGCAAGCGTTCAATGTCACGCAATCGTGGCCGGTATTCTGAAGTCACTTCTTCTCCAAATGCCATTCCATTAACTTTGAAGGGATTGTTGAGACGAACCATAAGCACTGAAGGCTTAATTCTCAGCACAGAGCAAACTTAATATACCATGCTCAAAACCTCCTATTCTGGGATCAGGATATCTCCACATTTCTGCGTGGGCTTCCGGAAAACGTTGTCAATCCATTAAACTTTGTCGACGTCTCAGCCACTTGTTAGTATGTTTCTACTCGAAATATGAGGCTTTCGAATAATTTATCCTACCGAAAATTACTGCTAAGAAGTGTCTCATATATTTTAAATCCTGGGTAACATTGAACAAAGTAATCCAATCATCAAAAAGTTAGAAATTTCTACATATCTTTCAGTTAACGAACCAAAAAATTTGGCCGCCATATCGAAAATCACCGATGTATGACATGACGTCACACTGGTAGTTATGACTAAACCACTGATTTGCCTGGAGACGCCCCCTCCCTCCTGAGTTGATATAAAGCCAGATCTATGCACTTAGCTCATGAATTAACTCAACCTGCCTGTGATATTCCTCTTATTGACTTATATCCTTACCAGGTGCAGTCGCATTCCCAATAACTGTAATTCCTTTGATCCACTTATCATCTTGATATCGTGGAATGACCTTAAATTTAAAGAAAAACACGCGAACAAAAATCTTAACACAAAAAATTTAAATAATAAATAAATTGACACACTTTTCTTGTCCTCCCACTTCACATACATAAGGTACATCACTAGTCACTATTATTTTGCGCAGATCTTAACGTCCTAACTACGTACATGCCGGCAAAGGTTTCAATTGATTTTAGTAAATTTACAAATTATTGACACAGAGAAATGATAGTATTGGGTTAGGTATAACAATGATAAAAGTCACAATTCCAGTATAAACGGGTAAAAAAAATAAAAATAGGGGTAAAACGTACACAAATTCACGCGGTTAAGCAAAGAATGAAAGAAACAATATATAAATTGAATTACGAAACAAAAATTATTAACAGAATAAACGTTGCTTTTAGTTTAAACGTTCTCTTATTTGCTTACCCGATAGTCAACTTTCTCGCCGTGTAGGACGCCTGAGATGACGAAGCTGGTTGTAGACGGCTGGATAGTAAACATTTGGCAAAATATCAAAACTGCATTGTGAAGAAATATGATTTTTTTATGTTTTTATTGCCCGATAGCTGTGTGTCGGTATGTACATCCGCTGGTATGCAGGATACGTAATCATGCTAACAAATGAATATTTTATGGAGTTTGTTCTCTAGGAGTTATCACTCAATGGCATCTCCGCTTTTAATCACTTCATTCTGGAAATTTTTGTTTTTGTAAAATTTCCGTGTTTTGTTAATAGATTTATTGTATAAATATCCTAGGGCCGCTTATACTGGTTGTAATAAAGTATGCCTATGGTCGTTTAACTCATATAATATGTTTTGTCCTGTTATGGATGTAACATTGTTGTGTTAGGATGGATAACAATAAAATATTGATTATCATCATCATCATCATCATCATTGTCATTATCATTATCATTATTACTATTATTATTGTTATTATGAGATAAATATTAATTACTTTTTAAATAGACAAGATAGAGGCTGTACAACTTACGATATGTAATTCTACATTCGTGTCGTTGTTGCTTCCTTTACTGTAAGAGATCTTGTACGAGACAAGGGTGCTGTAGTTAAATGTTGGTTTTTCCCACGAGATATGCACACTGAAGCTCCCGCCATCAGGCGACGGAGAAAACTGGCTGTATGTCAGTTGACGTACTTTTACTTGGTCTGGATCTACACCTGTTTAAAGGAAAAGAAATGAAGCAGTGATGTTCATATGTGAGTACAAGTAACAACTGAATTAACTCTACACCACAAAACAATTAGTTAATTAATTAAAGTATAATTTATCATATCATTAAGGCTATTAGAATAGACCTCTTTAGCTTGGGCAGTTTGTTTTCCTATTGTAGACCACGTGACATTCTCTGGAGGATTTCTCTTTTATCCATCTTAAAATTATTCATTCATATACATGCGACTATTTAAAAACTTGAAAGCAAGAATTCTCACGTGGTCCACAATGGGAAAAACAAACTGCCCAGGGTAAAGAGGTCTATTTTAAGACTAGAAGATCAAATAGTTTAGCAAAAATTTAGTGATACCGTTTGACAAAATTTAAATGCAAAAATTGCATGCAGTACTGTATACGTATTGAAAATTTGCATGTGTGTACTGCTATCGTCTAGGTGAGTTTCTTTTTGCCGGCTCAATCAGCTTTTATAAGACGGGTTTAATTTCCAAAAATCCATATATTCCTTTAGCAGTCAACTGAATTCTATTTCTTTAAAAGGTATCAGAACTTTCCCCTTTAACCATCAATTCCAAACATTCAAATAACCTTAACTGAAAACAGTTTAAGGCCCCCTGTCAGTTTAAACTGAAAACAAAGTTATTACATTTTTTTAATAAAAACTTGTTCGGACGTTGTTTTCTCAAAATGTCAACGTGTTGAAATATTTAATTTCATTTGCAAACAAAATTGGTAAAATTTCCATGACAGTGTCACTCGTGTATAGCATTTTAGTAGATTGCCGTCGCTATTGAATTGTCAATTAAATGCGATCGCGAAGATCTTCTATTTTTCTATGAAAGGATCTAACTTCTTTTTAAAAAAATGCAAGCTTTCGTTGAAGAATTTCCTTTCACATAACTTTAGTAACCTTTTAGACTTTTGAATTCACTTTATATACTAATTACTTTTATTCTAAGTGGACTTTAACATGAGCACATTCAGCCCTAAGAGAGATATCGATCATGACAATATTTGACATTTGACATATATCAATAAGATTTCCGTTTGACCTATTAGCACATTTCATCAGCAGTATTTTTCATGAGGACATGCGCTACAAAACCTAACGGAAAGAGGTTTTCCGTTCCTCTGCAAAGGCCATAATTTGTATTCCTTGATATTCGGTAATTATACCATGTTTGGATTCTTGGTAAGATCTCCATTATGAAATGTCACAACTGAAATGCTGTGCTGCCAAAGAAAAAGGGGAAGAATTACATTCTGAGGGACTTGGTTTCTTGGGATATCTCCATATTCGTATTTTTTGCATTTTTGGGAATCCTCTGTGAGTCTAAGAACTATTCCAAAATCGGTTGATTCAGTGTGAAAAGTTCTCCATCATCATACGAATCCTTGGAGACTAATCGGAAATCTTATCGGTAGGGATTAGAAATGGCAGCATGATAATTCTGAATTTATGTTGCAGAACAAAACAGATCATTGATTTGTCGAGATACGAATCAAAAGTCCCCTCATAAGTAGTAACTATGGGACCATTGGTATTGGATCGTTCATTTAATCGATTCAAACAGACCAGATAGTCTTGCATATTAATAATTTTACTGAATTTCTCAAAATACTGAGGCACGCAAATAGCACTCGGAAAAGCAAATGACAACGTTCCACGAGATACCGAAAGAAACATTACAATTTTAAGAAGCCACTGACACATCGGCAAAATATATAATGATTTGAAAATTCGTCTGACTTTTGGGTACAATTAACGATAAATACCGATCGTAATATTTCAAAGTTTCCACGTTGGACTCGTCCTGTTGGCGTGTGCAATTTTGGTAAGATTTTGAAAAATTTTTACTGTACTTATCGTCAATTTCTCCAAAAGCAAAATTCTTCAGTTAGACAATGACTGAGTCTTAACGTTGCTTTCTTTTCAAATCCATCGAATCTGTGGTATTCAGTTAACTTTGCACCCTTTGTTTATTACGTCAATGGGAGGTTAACCTGAAACATACAATTAAATTGACTATTGTGACCCTTTATATATTGCTT
>JAHPZR010046265.1:0-23836 GCA_019787425.1 Platygyra sinensis
ACCTTTGGGCATCAAGGGCCAGTTCCCTCACCCTTACTATGTTACGACTTACTCTACTTTGTTTACCTCAGTAGAGGCGACGGGCAATTTGTACTAACATTGCGGCAAATTCATTGAAACGCTCTACTTTTCAATTACTATTAAATTCAACTTAATCACCTCTTTTAAAGACAATCCGAACTCTTTTTTTTTATTAAAAAAAAAATGTAGCGCATTTAACCCCAAAACATAAGGGCAATTTTACCTGACTTCAACCTTTCTAGGATTTAACATTTATTGTATCAAACATAAATTGACGACGGCCATGCAACACCTGTGAAAAAGCCAGTTTTGGTAAGGTCACTCGCGGATTTATCGAATTAAGACAACACGCTCCTCTAATAACTAAACATCGAACACGCCAGGTTTTTTGGGGGGAATTTTAAATCTTGCGACCGTACTACTCTCAAGCGACTTTTCTTTAGGGGGGGACTGTATCGACTACCAGTGTCTCTAATCCTGTTCGCCTCCCAGAACCTTTCGTGTTTAAAGAAAAAATAAATTGTCTCACATAAAAAATTCTTTTTCTTCTTTTAAATCTTGCAATCTTTACTAAAAAAATAATTCTATTTCTTTTAAAATGTTTTTTTTAAAAAAAAAAAAACCTTTATCACGCTTTTTTTTTCTGCTTTTTTTCTAAAAAACAAACCCTTAAGTTTCACCGCGTCTGCTGGCACTTAATTTGACAGGTTAAAAGGTTCTGCCTATGTCTTACTTTCGTATACATTGCTGCATAAAAATTCTTTACGAGTGCCTGCCAAATGTTTTCCCTTGGTTCAGTGAAAATGTGGTTAAACCATGCATCTTTGGAAAGAAGAAAAAAACCTCTTCTTTTCCTAATACAATAAAAAAAAATAAGCTTTTTCTTTCACCCTCACCTGTTCGCATACACTAGCATGTATTACTCAGACCAAAAGCTTTTTACTCCCCAAAACCAAAGGACCCCCTCTACTTATTTTTAAATATTGTTCTGCCGACTTCAAACTATCTTCTTTTAAACAGTCCTATTATAACCCAAAAAGCTAATTGAAGAGGCTAATTAAGAAAGAGAGTTATAGACTATCCTTTCAAAAATCAAAGGGCTAACCAATTGGGCTAAAAACAAGACTGTTTTTAACCAGGTTAATAACAAAAAAAGGTACAACCCCTCCAAGAAAAATTATTATAAGAAAAGGAAATATTGTAAAGCCCTCTTGTCGACTTAAGTCTCTATTAAAAAGAAGATAGTTAGACCCCTCCCCCCAAAAGAAAACGTAAACACAACTAAGAGAATAAACTAGCAGAAAAAGAACAAAAAGCAAAAACAACAAGCGCCCCAACCCCATAATAATATTTAAACGCCGCAAGTAAAGAAAAGAACTCCCCAACAAAATTGCAACTTAAAGGTAGCCCCATATTTGATAAAGACAAAACAAGCAGGAGACAGCAAAAAATGGCATAGTTAAAGTTAGACCCCTATAATATTTTATTAAACGCGTGTGATGACGATCATACAAAAAAGTCACTCCAATAAAAAGAGCCGAACTAACAAAACCATGTGCTAACATTAAAAAAACAGCCCCGACCAACCCCTCCATAATATGTGTAAAAATACCCAAAGGGACTAACCCCATGTGTGCAACAGAAGAATAAGCAACAAGTCGTTTAAAATCAATTTGACGACATGTCATCAGCCCCCCATAAACAACTGCAATAACACTAAAACAAACAATAACTGGAGATCAATAAAAGAAGCCTCTGGAAAAAGAGGCCAAGAAAACGCAAAAAGACCATAACCGCCTAGTTTTAATAAAATCCCCGCTAAAATAACAGAGCCTGCAACAGGTGCTTCTACATGCGCTTGTGGAAGCCAAATATGAAAAGGAACAAGCGGTAGTTTGACAGCAAAACTAAGAAAAACACCAACCAACGCTCATTTTTGAACACTCAAAGACAACTTCGTATTAAGTAAAAGAAAATAATTGGTTGTCCCAGTTGACTGATATAAAAAAAGTATTACAAAAAAAAAGAAAACCGACCCTGCAAAAGTAAAAAAAAAAAAATAAAAAGAAGCACGAACTTTTTCTTCTCGAGAGCCTCAAATACCAATTAAAAAAAACATTGGTATTAAAACACCCTCAAAAAAAATATAAAATAAAAAAAGGTCAAAAACTAAAAACACACCAAGCCAATAAAATCTCTAGAAAGAATAGACACTAATAGAGAAACTCTTTAAATAAAAACTTTGGGTCGATTTCTGACTTATTAAAATACAAATCGGAATTAAAAAAGTTGTTAAAAGCAAAAAGAACAAAGAGACACCATCTAAACAAAAAGGAGAGGCCCCCACGGCTAAAAAAGAACCCATTCAACTAGTCTGCTATAACTTGAAAATGTCCTTCTCCATCAAGACTACTTCCGGTCATGGAAACCATGAACTAGCCTACTGCAAACAAAATGTACATTTGGGGGGGGGAATTAAGTTCTACTCAACAAGGTAGAAGGAAGAAAACAAAAGCGTCAGAATAGAGAACAATCCTAGCAACCACGCTCCGGCTGCTTCGGGGGAGTTTGCCAGTGGAAATAGTACCTCTTCTTTTTTCTCTCGAAACCCCCATCACACCAATTGTTCCAACTAAAAGAATCAACCAAAAAAGACCCATTAGTGTAAAACAAGTGTGTCCGCCAAATAGATAGTTGTCAATAAACAAAAAACATAAGCTTGAATAATCGCAACAGCAATTTCTAATAATGTAATAAAAACCTTATTACAATTGCCGATTTAAAAATAACACCAAAACCGGCTAAGATGGCAAACAAAAGATGTCCAGCAGAAAGGTTTGGCGGCCAAACTAGCACCCCCAAGATACAAATATTACCGTGGTGTATTTCCCGTGGACATAAAGAAGGACAGTCAGATCACTGAGTCATCGAACATTTACCGAGGTAAATAGGTAGGTTTTTCAAGTACCCCAAGATAAAATGACCAATCGCGAGGCAAACCTCAAAGATAAGCAAAAAATAAACAGACGAATTTGAAGTTAAATAAGATGGGGTGAGGTTTAGATTTCCCGCAGCAGAAACGTGGTCTTTCTTAAAATCATGACTGATTTGGAAAGTGCAATCATCAATCCACATAAGCGATAACAATCACCGGCCGCCATTCTCCATAAATATGCTCCCACTCTCTTCTCGACAGGGATGGCATCTCTCATTTGCGTATCTTGTCTACGAAGTGCTTGTCCAACAAGCTGGCATATGTACTCGAAAGTTGCCCCAGTAATTCTGAAGTTTTCTTTCCACAAATGATGTAGTGCATGACCGTTCACTAGCTGCCAAAACCACATTTGTGGACGTGGAAAAACCCAAACACTTTTGGGAGCGCGTGCACATGCACAATTATTTTGCTGTGCTGTCAAGTAGTAGATACTGTGAGCAATGTCGTTTATAAAGCGAAAGCGGAGTCTTAAATTACCTTCTAATTCTTCGCTTTATGAAACACTGACATAACAAAGCAGTAGAAGAATGTCTGAACAGTAGTAAAAGCGAGATGATGCTAGCAACCTCAATCAAATTATTCATTTTCGCATTTCGCACCGAAGCCAGTTAAGTATGAAGCCCTGGTAAAAGTGTTTAGTGTGTGACCGCGAGCACCTCGGTGACAAAATTCCCGTGGTAAGTTTACCTTGATGTTTTTTACCTTGGGAATGCTAATTACCTTGGTAAGTGTAACCACAACTATTGATACCAAGTAAAAATTAATAGGCACATCAAAGTAATTTTGTCTATGATTTTTTTAGTTTCTTGTCTCTGGACTGCTGACTGCTGAAATTTTGTATTGGTTTTATAAATTTTTATTTCTTAATTTTCAGATTTTCAAGAAAGAGTCCATATACGTAAACGTTGTTCGTTAAGTGGCATCAAGGGCCTGTCATGGAGTGTCCATGTCTCCTAATGGGCAAAAATACTACACAGGGTATGTCCCTTCAAGGCTGTCCTTTCCAATTGGGAAAGGACCCATTAGCAATAAACTGTTCCTTAAATGCCAGAGATGATGCCTACATTACAACGCGGGCAGGGGGAATGGCATAATAATTATTACAGGGGGGGATACAAATCCTTATTATCCAATTTCTGCTCATTACTTTCAAATGGACATTTAGCAGAGAGTTAAAACAGGAAAAAGTTCAAAGCTTTCAGCTCTTAAAGTGGTCGCTCCTTGCTGCGAGAGTGTGTTCAGTTTACAAGAGGTTCCAAAATTAATATAATGAGTTCCTGGGAAACTTTTGGTATTTTTGGAAAGCTGGTCGCTGAGGAGAGGTTGGTCCCTTACGAGAGGTGGTTGGAACCAGAGTTTCACTTGTTCCACCATGAGCCTTCAATCTTCTATGGCCTTCCGTGTAACGCAAGTTAAAAAGTACGGCCAGTGGCAGTAGTGTAGCTTTGTAAAAAACTGAGACCCCTGGAAATGAGGCTGTGAGACACATGAAAATTGACTAAATTTAGTTTTTGAAGGACTATTGTGGGCACCCCTAACATTTTCAAAGTTCCCCTAGATGGACACTGCATGGTTGCAGAAGTTCGTCTTATATCCAAAGGCTGCATAAGTCTATTATTTTTTCAAGTGTTTTATTAAGTTTGTTACAGGACTATTGTTGTGTTTGGAATAAGCATTCAATTTGATTTAACCGTTAAGCATTAATAAAAATTACTTTGCTTAAAAAATTATTTATTCCCAATTGATTTAGAATCTTGAGATTCCTGTATGATTTCAACAGGAAAGCAATTATGGTTTTTATTGCAATTTATGATGTATGGTCAGTTCACTTACACAACAACTACATGTAGTTCATTCTGTTTAATTCCTAAGAAACACCTGTCATCCAATGTGTTTTCCATCTTTCTCAAAAATGTAACATATGAATCATGGGACA
Organism: Platygyra sinensis; assembly: GCA_019787425.1. NCBI lineage: Eukaryota > Metazoa > Cnidaria > Anthozoa > Scleractinia > Merulinidae > Platygyra > Platygyra sinensis. The sequence goes on from JAHPZR010046265.1 coordinate 4,953, forward strand.
CTTTTGAATATCTTTTGTTTCAGATCTTCAGCAGTACAAGTTGTTATCCTCTGGGGATCCAGTAAGTATACAGAATGGCTAGATACTGCTAAACTTGCATTATCCAGGTTCGTGCAACCTGTCGCTAAAGGTATATTGGTGGAAAATCTGTATATATCCGCCCTTAGGGCAATTGTGTTATTGCAAACCCAGTTGCTGAAAGGCCTTTCAAGGCAAGTATTTGTTTTGAGCATTGTTGTCTTTTGTGGCTAGTGGAATCGATGTGCTCATAGCTGGCATTACTGAACCTGCACTTAGGGAAATGTAATTTCAGACTGTACTGTTTTACAAACCATGGTTTCTTCTTGAATAATTGGATTCCGTGACGTGGTGGTAAGGCAGGTTTAAGTTTAGTTTCTGTGTCAGTCTAGTAGCCCTGATTTTTCACACCCATAGGCAATACCTTGTTACTTTATGGGTGAGCTTGTATCAACTACACAGAGGGCCAGTTTCACGAGCCCATAAAACATCAAGAGTCCTTCAAACATAACTCAGTCTGTAGCAGTGTGTTAGGGAGTTACAGCCCTTTTTGACAAGCCGTGAAATCTATCCTGTTCTAAGCTACCTGCAGAGATGAGGTGACTTATTGAGTTTAGAGTAATTGTGTGTAAATACGCTTTCAGATCCCCACAGTTAATGGGAGTATCATTTACTAACACTGGACGGACACACTAGGCTGGTATTTGAAATAATTTTACTATTCTTAAATAATGTTTTTGTGTTGTTGACAAAAATTCTCATGATCATATTTTATTTTGCTCTTTTCAGAGTGTATTTTCTGCTAAAGTTTCTTCAATGGAAATAAACATACCAGAACCTCTAGGAAATACATTTTCCATTTTCCAGGTGTTCAGCAAATTTGGTACATACAATGTAAAATATAATAGATTAAAGCCAAGACCTAAAATCAGAGCCTCTGACTTAGGAAAAGTATGTGTTCTGCTGTGGTGGCTCTTTCAGGCTGCTTGAGCTCTGCTTATAGAAGTTCCTGAAGTAACACCTCTCGACTGGTTTGTCTTTACTTTTGTGCATTTATACAGCATTTTTTTGTATAATTGCTTCGTTTTGGAGGTTGCAACTCTGCTGGGCTTGCCACATTTGGTACAAAGCTCCGCAGTAAATGCAATACCCCGTAGTGTCCCAGCTTCATCTCATTCACAATAAAGGTGTTTACATATCTAGCATGAAATGATTACAGTCTTGTTTGGCAAAATGTCCACATTAAATAAAAAACATAGTTATAGATACTAGACATTCGGAATAAGGGTTATTTAACAATTATTCCCTCGAGGTGCCCGAATGGGCTCTGAGTCAATAGCCCATGAGGCCGAAGGCCGAATGGGCTATTGACTCAGAGCCCTTGAGGGCGAGAGGAATAATTGTTAAATATTGTTAAATATTAAATATTGTTAAATATTGTTAAAATATCGAGACTAAACATCTTTCACCAGTTAAAGCCATTGTTTTGGTTTTCAAAGCCTGTGCTTTTCGCTACTAGTGGGCTATAACAAATAGCCTACTAGTAGCTCAACCAATCAGAACGCAGCATTGATAATAGACCTACTAGTTGGATTGTATTAACTAATATGCCTATAGCTTAATATTTATCTGTTTTATTTCCAATTGTTTCCTCATAGACGAGGTAGTCTGTAGACTTGAAACTTTGAGGTGCCTTACACCTGTAGGTTTTGCAGGTTACTTTGAGTTGGGTGTATATTCTAACAACCAGTCAATTGTATTGCAACGTTTTGGAGGATGTTTGCAGGGAGTCATTACTTTCAGAAACTTTATATATTATAAAGTTTTTACAAAAAATGTCATGACATTCTGCTATATTTGTCAGAGGATGGTCAGATGATGTTGATTTAATTACTCTTACAGGTATATTACTTGTTGTACTTTTTCTTTGGATGGTAACTGGCTAGCTACAGGATCCAACGACAGAACAGTGAAGTTATGGAAGTTTGTCTTACTTCAAACTGGTTAGTTTTTAGCTTTGTTGCAAGAAACATGATAAGATTTGAATGACTTGAAGTGTTTTAAATTGTTTGAAAGAAAGATAGCAACCATTTAGAAAGGTCCTGTTGGAAGGCAAGGAAACAATCTCTGTAATCACGCAGAGTATGTGAGTCCTCAACAGCATTCAAACCTTTGGTCCACTTCCTCAGTTCCACTGGTGATTCTGTAAGAGAAATAAAATTTCAATGTGTAACCTGCAATAGGGTAATTACTTACAATACGCTACTTGTTTAAATTAGTTATTTACAACAATGACAACAACAACAACAAAATTTACTTGAATTTTAGGTTAATGAGCTTACAGCCTAGTTTCATTTGATACTCTTTACTGGTCTTTCATGTCCTACTGTCTGTAGTTCTACTCTCGAAAGAATTTGTTTCAAATATCCCTTGGGTGGGTGGGGGTGGGGGTCTATTTGCTGATCATTTTGGCATTTTACTCGAAAACTGCTTTTAAAGTGGCTCAAAACAGTGGGCGAGCACGCACCGTTTACAAGGGTCTTTATAATTGGTCAGACGAGGACAATAGGTAAACAACACAAACAATGCCCCTAGTCCTAACAACAAAAGAGGTGCAGATTAACAAGAACGAATCAAAATACAGGTTGTAAAGAGGTGCAGGCCACCCACAAAACAGTTTCCAGCACTTAGATTTTGGTGGGTCGTTATAGCCACTCTTATCACTTGGTTACAGTCGTGGTATCAAAATACTGCCCAAACCATTGGTGAACATGTTGTGTCACGTTACTGTACAAAGAACGCTTAGAAACATTTAATGACTTTTTTTGTTTTCTTAAATGTAGCCTTGTTTTTCGTTCTGATTGCGTGATTATTAGTATCCTTTTTTGGCTAGCCGCACAAAGAATTCGTTCAGCTTAGTTTTCTACGTCATAGAAATATATTAGGTCTCTTTCCGCGCGAAACATTTCAGTTTTAAGGAGTTGTCCCTGGAGCAAATAGGAGTTTGTAGTTTTGGAGTTTTTACACAACTTGGAGTTTTCTCAACCCAGGAGTCAAGATCAGACGTAAGTCACGATCGTTACATTTATATCAGTTTTTCGTTGCGTTTTCTGTCATCAGATTTACAATTTAGTTCGTTTCTTTAGCTTAGACAATCGTGCGTTTCTTTCTAGTTTTCACCGCAACAGTTGTAACAAGTCGGCTAGCCTGATTCCTGATTAAGTCCAATAAACGTTCTTAAGAGTCTGCTGTCCGTCTTTTACTGCGTTGTGGTTGACCTGGCGAACCCAGTTACGCTGCACCCCGTGTCTCCGTGCTGGGACGCGACATGTTGTTTATAATTTTTGTAACACAATAGCTACCATAGCAACAGTGTGACCTGCTAAAACACACCCTTAATTACAGCTTCAGGGACTAATTCAAAGAAACAGCATGCTGATTCTTTTATGTTATCACAGTCATTTGATAAGCATGATAATGCGCAATTTTTGGCAAAGCTTAAAAAAACTCTATAGGTGCTGGATTCAGAGCCACCTTAAATTTTCGAAAAATTTAAGGTGGCTTTGAGTCCTACCTATAAAATATTTGTAATTAAGGGTTGATGGGTCGTTAGAAACACTTTTGTAATTATAGTGTTACTAACGACCCGTCAAGATCTAAGTGTTGGAAACTGTTTTTGAGCCATCTTAAAGTGCCACTATGGTCAAACTTTTACCTCTTGATTGTTTAGGTGTATCACAAAGAATTCTATGAAAGAATGAAAACGCGTTTACCATTTGCAAATACCTGCATTAGCTTCGGTGATATTTAGTCTGAAAATGTGTAAAATATACAATGAGACGACTGATGATGTACATACACTCAGCCCAATACTTATATCATGTATATAAAAGAGCTATCTTGGTCAATGTTCAGCGCAGACCATTGAACTTGGTAGGCTAATGATTCTACGAAAACACTCAACGGCTATAAAACATTTTGTTCCCATGGCAACTCACTCTTTTCCAGTCCCCATCCACTTGTGTAGTGATTTTCAGCTCGAAAAACAAGGCCACAAACTCAAGTAAACATATTTGTATTGCTTGTTGGATCATGTATAAGAGGCACCATTTAGAACACCGAAGTATCCAGAAATGCCATTAATATTGGGGAGAGTCTGGAACCCATTATGTTGCCATGGTAACAAAACTGTTAAGCTCAATTGTGGAGCGCATTTAGAATCTTACTGCAAAGAATCAAACATTTCTGATACAAATTGGCTGAGATATCTTTTTTTCATCATATTTGATCATTTGTTTGAGTGTATGATGTCATCGCTTGGTAATTTGCATATTTTAAAAACTTGAATATCCTGTTACAAAAAGAGATATTTGAAGTTAGTAAATTCTCAGCTCCGACTATTGCATCTCTAGCTTTTTTAGCTTTTTCACTTTGTAAAATTGTGGAAATAAAATCGGCGGCAAAATCCGGTTTGAGAATTTACTAAAACAATTATTCCATTTGCCTTTTGGATATGAAGTGATGATAACCAATTCGTGCTATGCGCTCGTTGGTTATTTTATCACTTCATATCCAATGCGGGCTCATGGAATAATTGTTATATATTGCATTTGTTTTAAAGGCTCTATTGAAACATTTTGACTCTGTAAGGAAGGGTTGGTGGCCTCCACTTTGTAATCTTTTGTATCTGTATTTTGTATTTGTATTTGTATCTTTGTATTTGTATTTGTATCCACTTTGTATCTTTGTATTTGTATCAGAAATGTTTGTGCATGACTTAGAAAAAGGATCGATGAAGTGTCCTTAATATATAATATTTTTTTAAAGTGAACTGGACCAATCAGGCAGATATTGTGGTTCAAGGGAGACTTTACAGGTTTACACCATTGCAAAAACAAGAACCTCAGGTAACTAAAGGGAGACTGATTGTGTTCAAAAAGAAAAAAGAAACCTTGATGCAATCAATGGAGTTTGTAATTACTTGTTATGGTCTCAGTATGAGGAAGTTTCCTTAAATTGATCAAATTAATCAATCACAACAGCAGTCCTTTGCTTATTAAAGTGATAATTAACAGAGAACAGCTCAGAATTTCTTTAGTGACATACATACTGAGGAGAATGTGCTGCCTTTGTAATTATATCTTCAAATGGTTAGACATTCAAGTCTTCTCGGATAACGACTATAAACCGTAGGCCCCCGTCTCCTGCATCTCAGTGTTTCATGGTTAGCAGGGGACGTTAAAGAACCACGCACTGTCGAAAAGAGTAGGGGACGTAGTTCCCGGTGTCGTGGTCTATCTCTACATGTATGGGTCGGGCGGTTGAGATCAATAATGGACTGATAGCGGCAGCCTGAGGCGCCTTATATAAGCTGACGTCCGATCTCACCAAATAGCCTGAGGAAACATTGTAAAATTGGTCCTGAAAAGCCCCAAGGGGAGTGTCCAATTCGTGCAATTACAATTACAATTACATTTAGACCATGTACAGGGGCACCCAACGAGAATATAGTTCAAAACCACTAAAACATAGCATTGTTGAAAGTATTTGGTATTTAAACGGTAGATATAGGCAAATTTTTATCCCCTAAAAATTTTTCATCTGTTCGGATTTCCTAGCTGAAAGTCTAGTGATCCGAAAATTACAGGGATCAAAACTTACCTTTTCGAAAATTTCAGCCAGAAAAAAGGCTCCCGAAAATTATAGGTGACCTTTTTAAGGGTAAAAATCCGTTAAAAATAGGCAATTATACCATATTTTAGATGTTCGAAAATCTTAGGAGAAGCAGGCAAGCAAGAAATTTTACAAAAAATGTTCCGAAAATTCTAGATCTCAAATCGTCTTCCGAACAGATATATTTCCGAAAATTGTCGTTGGGTGCCCCTGCATGTACAAACAGCAGTACAGTCCAGTTGATTGAGATCAGCTGATCAATACTTTGTTGTTTGTACTTCTCACAATGTCGAAAAACAAAATGTAGTAATGTCTTCACTTGGTTTTTGTAGCTTACTGTCTAAAGAGGCGTAAGCTACTATGCTGCCCTTCTGAGTGAGTGAGTGTAACAATAGAATCCGAGCCCACAACGAACTCTGCCGATTTTGACCGTCGGGTAACTTGAAAGCGTGACAGAAATCGGCGTTACATGGTCAATGGCGTCCTCTCGCGGAGAAATGTTTATTTGCTCAAAATGGTGCAAAGTTTTTCGGTTGCTATGGGCGGCCGCTGCTTCCTTTCACACGTCAAACAATCAAGTGAGGCGACAAAAAAGGGTTTTGTTCGATTTCGCAGAACTTTTTTAGCTGGATTGTTCAGGGATAGATTTTACTTCTGCCGATGTGTGTTAGTTATTAACGCGAAAGTGATATATCGTTTTGAAGTCATTTTTTTTAAAGAGATTTTTTGCAACGCGCGGGTTCAGCCTGATTTTGTAATCAGAGATTTTTGTTTACTCCGAAGGGAAAAAATACTCAGAAAAGGTCATTTCAGTGATCTTTCAAACAAATATAAATTTATATATGTTCCGAGATGAATTTCTAGGGAAAAAATTATCTTGTGTAATTTTCTCCTAATACGTTTTGTTCATTACAAGCTTTGTGCTAAAATATATTTGTTTCGCTCATCACAGAGCGTGCTTGCAGTTATCTTTAGTTGTGAGTAATTTCAAGTGTGGGCGCAGTAAGCTATATGCAGTCATCGACTGGCTATTTTTTACTTTGCCATTTGACAGTTAGAGATTGGTTGTTTCAACATGTGCAACTGCGCAGTTGCAAAAAGTGTTTTGCATGTTCAATATTTATGTTTTAGTTTCACTTTAGTTTGACTATATTCACTTGACTTTCTGTTTGATTTGCTATTTAAAGGTCAAATGAACCCAAATTTAGACATTTTTTCATTTGAGTCCAGTGTGTTTATAAGTATAAAATAAACATACATGTGTTCTAAAGTTTCAAATGAATTGGACGAACCATTGCTGAGATGTTGTTAAGTTAAAATTATTGTATTTTAGCCTTCATAATCGTAGAGCGGTCCGGAAAATTGTCAGAAATATAACTTATGACGTCAGTGTTGGTGAGCTCAAAACATGCGGGAAATTTGAAACTGGTTTGGTTTCAAGTTCACAATGAATTTCAGAGAAAAACCACTCAAAATCCAAAGTTAGCACTTTCAAGTTCACCCAGGATCGAAAACTTAAAGGGGGTGGCTTATAGAAATGAAAAGAGAATGCTTTGCGCCCTCGAAGCATTCGGACATTTGAGCAGAACTCTTTACCGAAGACAGCTTGGAATAAAATCTGTTGGTAAGGAGTTTGTTAGGACCGGCTTTAAAGCCTCGTCAACTTGCGTTCAAAGAAGACGCCTTACTGCATGACGATTTGTAAGTTCACTGGAACATTGCAAGCCCGCAATTGGACAAACGACGAAAAACAAGTGAGTGATGCTCTCCGAGCAACAAGCGAACTCAGTCATTTCCTTAGTAAAATTAAGTTTGTACCTTCCCCACAGGCGGACCGCATGCCTTCCCCACGAACGACTCACTGACGCAGAAACGCAGCAATGTTAAGAAAACAGCAGAGTCTCAGTTCCATTCCTTCCATTGGACTGTGCGGCCATTTTGGAAACGTGTTCGTGAAGCCATCGGCTGTCTTCGTTCTTTTAACTGTTTTACTCTTTTTCACGACTTTGAAAAAAAAATTCGGCATAAGTTTCTTTTTAAACGTTTTGTTTAACATTTCATCGCTTAAAAATGGCTGAAGAAGAGATGTCTTAATTTTGGTTTATTTGACCTTTGAAGCCAAGACTGAGGTATGCTTACCTTGCATACATGTGTCTTTGTCTCTCTTTCCGTATAAGGAACCAAAGAAACAGAGAAAGAAACTTGTGACTTGGAGTGTTGATGAGGTTTGCAGCTGGCTAATCTCACTGGATCTTGAATTGTATTGTGAATCATTTCGTCAAAATGCCATTGATGGTATGGAACTGTCCAACATGACTGGTGAAATACTAGCATCAGACCTTGGGATAGGTGAGTGAGTTGATTTTGACATGTCCTCAGTAGTCTCTATGTATTGAAAGTAATAATTTTTAGGGAGAACTTTTTAGAGTGCCTTAACAGTTTTAGTTGCGTTTTTCTCACAACCTGCCCGGTTGCTTGGTGTTGATATTATGTTGAAAAATTATATGCTGATTACCATAAAACGACTACTGAGCTTTTAACCGATATTCGTGATTTTACCACTGTATTCTACGTGATTTTAAGACGCAAGTCCTCCGAATGGTTAGAGTCGTCTATCGAGAGTGACTAAGGTATGTGGTTTGCAATATAGAGCCTTGGCATAGCCATTCGCGTTTTTCTTTCTTCAAACACTGTTTCTAGTGTAAGAACAGGTCATAAAAGAGTATCTTACTTGCTTATTTTGTGATTCTGGAAAACGAAATTTTTATATCCCTTATCCTCTATTTTTTCTGTTCGTGAACCGTGCCAGAGACCCCCCTGTACGACCCTCTTAACGCATGTTTGTAATCCTTAAATTGGCGTTTTAACCAAGTTTAATGCTAATTCCTGACAAACCCGTATCAAACGGCCAAATCCAATTATGTGGCCTCCTCCCATTTCCCCGAGGGTAGCAGCTTAATATTTTAAAGATGTCTGTGTTAGCTCAAGTAATATAGGTCCGCACTGCGTACTTGTGTGGGCTTAGTGTTCTTTCTGCTTTTTGTGAATTTTACCAGGTTAAGGAAATTAAACTGGGTTGCTTATTGCAAACAGTTTCTTTCACGGAATAAGGTTTTGTTTCTTGCTCTTTTTCCTCAGTTTATTTGGCACCTTTTCCCCACCCGTTTCCCGTTTACGCCTTGCATCGTAGGCCATATTTCTTAGTGTGTTAAATCATAAAATCCCTGGTTACTGATTTTATTCGAGTAATTCTAAAATAACATGTAGTAAATATTGTGCTTAGAAAACAGTCCTAAGAAAGTACGCGCGCTGATTGGTGAACAATGTGTTTCTATGACTCGAGGGAGACAAAGAACTAGCACTGACGAGCTTTTGACGTAATGATGGCGGGAGCAAAGAGAATTTACATTTTGATATTCAAAGTTAACAAGTTGTTTTCCTTTTTCTATTCGCGGTGTTTTCTAAAAGAAATGGAAAACATGTTCTCTGTGTTTCTATCGAGTTTTAGTATAAATCTACTAGCGTTCTATCACGAATGACGTCCTCTGATTGGCTACGCTACTCACGTTCCATTCTGTAATAGATAGTGAGTAGCGTAGCAGTGTGCCCTTGTTAACAAAATAACGGCACTTCTTGGCGTTCTCGAGGTGTCTCTAAAGAGGATTTTGATAAAATTTTGAGCGACTAGTAGATTTATACTAAAACAATTACATTATTCGCTCTCGATTTCTATGCGTGATAGTTGACTCGGGCTGCGCCCTCGTCAACTATCACGCGATAGAAATCTCGAGCTCATTCATAATCTAATTGTTTAATAGGAACACTCGTGAAAGTTTGGGAGAACTCGAAAAAGCTGTCTAAATATGAACTTACATAAACCTGATGCAGATGAAATATAAGTGTGGGCTTATGTCAACAAAACTGTGGATCATTTTACATTGCTGTAAAACAAATGCAATTCAGAAATTACACTCGGTTAATGGTCGTGTGTCAGAAGTACTTTTTAACAATCAAACTACCACACAAAGAAGGAATTTTCCTGCGCATTCAAAGATTCAAGAGATTGATCCACTGGTTTCACTTAGATTCTCTACGTGACATTTTACCGTCAAAAAGTGTGTGCTTCATTCTGCTGCCGAATTTCTTTGTGAACGAAGGTCTTCTTTATTTTGAAGACGGCAGAAATAGAGCGGGTAGTTTTTTAGCGTCTGCTCGAGGTTTTGAAAGCCTCGACGTTTCTCACAGCAACAAGCAAAACTGACTCTGCCACCCCTTTCGCCCAATAGACTTTTTTACCAGCCTTATTCTGGGTGGTCATGTGACCAGCCGCAACCAGGGTCTTTCTTCCGACGACCAAGGGAGGCAGAGACGAGAGAGCCTGGGAACGAGGTTGCCATGCAACCAGAAAATATTTGCCGACTATGTGCTCATTTTTCTGTGTGCAAACCGCACCTTAAATTAAGGTGGCTTTCCTTTGTGATACTGATCCTGATGTATAATGTAGTGTTATAAATAAATAAACTAAAAATATGGCCTACGATGCAAGGCGTAAACGGGAAACGGGTGGGGAAAAGGTGCCAAATAAACTGAGGAAAAAGAGCAAGAAACAAAACCTTATTCCGTGAAAGAAACTGTTTGCAATAAGCAACCCAGTTTAATTTCCTTAACCTGGTAAAATTCACAAAAAGCAGAAAGAACACTAAGCCCACACAAGTACGCAGTGCGGACCTATATTTACTTGAGCTAACACAGACATCTTTAAAATATTAAGCTGCTACCCTCGGGGAAATGGGAGGAGGCCACATAATTGGATTTGGCCGTTTGATACGGGTTTGTCAGGAATTAGCATTAAACTTGGTTAAAACGCCAATTTAAGGATTACAAACATGCGTTAAGAGGGTCGTACAGGGGGGTCTCTGGCACGGTTCACGAACAGAAAAAATAGAGGATAAGGGATATAAAAATTTCGTTTTCCAGAATCACAAAATAAGCAAGTAAGATACTCTTTTTATGACCTGTTCTTACACTAGAAACAGTGTTTGAAGAAAGAAAAACGCGAATGGCTATGCCAAGGCTCTATATTGCAAACCACATACCTTAGTCACTCTCGATAGACGACTCTAACCATTCGGAGGACTTGCGTCTTAAAATCACGTAGAATACAGTGGTAAAATCACGAATATCGGTTAAAAGCTCAGTAGTCGTTTTATGGTAATCAGCATATAATTTTTCAACATAATATCAACACCAAGCAACCGGGCAGGTTGTGAGAAAAACGCAACTAAAACTGTTAAGGCACTCTAAAAAGTTCTCCCTAAAAATTATTACTTTCAATACATAGAGACTACTGAGGACATGTCAAAATCAACTCACTCACCTATCCCAAGGTCTGATGCTAGTATTTCACCAGTCATGTTGGACAGTTCCATACCATCAATGGCATTTTGACGAAATGATTCACAATACAATTCAAGATCCAGTGAGATTAGCCAGCTGCAAACCTCATCAACACTCCAAGTCACAAGTTTCTTTCTCTGTTTCTTTGGTTCCTTATACGGAAAGAGAGACAAAGACACATGTATGCAAGGTAAGCATACCTCAGTCTTGGCTTCAAAGGTCAAATAAACCAAAATTAAGACATCTCTTCTTCAGCCATTTTTAAGCGATGAAATGTTAAACAAAACGTTTAAAAAGAAACTTATGCCGAATTTTTTTTTCAAAGTCGTGAAAAAGAGTAAAACAGTTAAAAGAACGAAGACAGCCGATGGCTTCACGAACACGTTTCCAAAATGGCCGCACAGTCCAATGGAAGGAATGGAACTGAGACTCTGCTGTTTTCTTTAACATTGCTGCGTTTCTGCGTCAGTGAGTCGTTCGTGGGGAAGGCATGCGGTCCGCCTGTGGGAAGGTACAAACTTAATTTTACTAAGGAAATGACTGAGTTCGCTTGTTGCTCGGAGAGCATCACTCACTTGTTTTTCGTCGTTTGTCCAATTGCGGGCTTGCAATGTTCCAGTGAACTTACAAATCGTCATGCAGTAAGGCGTCTTCTTTGAACGCAAGTTGACGAGGCTTTAAAGCCGGTCCTAACAAACTCCTTACCAACAGATTTTATTCCAAGCTGTCTTCGGTAAAGAGTTCTGCTCAAATGTCCGAATGCTTCGAGGGCGCAAAGCATTCTCTTTTCATTTCTATAAGCCACCCCCTTTAAGTTTTCGATCCTGGGTGAACTTGAAAGTGCTAACTTTGGATTTTGAGTGGTTTTTCTCTGAAATTCATTGTGAACTTGAAACCAAACCAGTTTCAAATTTCCCGCATGTTTTGAGCTCACCAACACTGACGTCATAAGTTATATTTCTGACAATTTTCCGGACCGCTCTACGATTATGAAGGCTAAAATACAATAATTTTAACTTAACAACATCTCAGCAATGGTTCGTCCAATTCATTTGAAACTTTAGAACACATGTATGTTTATTTTATACTTATAAACACACTGGACTCAAATGAAAAAATGTCTAAATTTGGGTTCATTTGACCTTTAAATAGCAAATCAAACAGAAAGTCAAGTGAATATAGTCAAACTAAAGTGAAACTAAAACATAAATATTGAACATGCAAAACACTTTTTGCAACTGCGCAGTTGCACATGTTGAAACAACCAATCTCTAACTGTCAAATGGCAAAGTAAAAAATAGCCAGTCGATGACTGCATATAGCTTACTGCGCCCACACTTGAAATTACTCACAACTAAAGATAACTGCAAGCACGCTCTGTGATGAGCGAAACAAATATATTTTAGCACAAAGCTTGTAATGAACAAAACGTATTAGGAGAAAATTACACAAGATAATTTTTTCCCTAGAAATTCATCTCGGAACATATATAAATTTATATTTGTTTGAAAGATCACTGAAATGACCTTTTCTGAGTATTTTTTCCCTTCGGAGTAAACAAAAATCTCTGATTACAAAATCAGGCTGAACCCGCGCGTTGCAAAAAATCTCTTTAAAAAAAATGACTTCAAAACGATATATCACTTTCGCGTTAATAACTAACACACATCGGCAGAAGTAAAATCTATCCCTGAACAATCCAGCTAAAAAAGTTCTGCGAAATCGAACAAAACCCTTTTTTGTCGCCTCACTTGATTGTTTGACGTGTGAAAGGAAGCAGCGGCCGCCCATAGCAACCGAAAAACTTTGCACCATTTTTGAGCAAATAAACATTTCTCCGCGAGAGGACGCCATTGACCATGTAACGCCGATTTTCTGTCACGCTTTCAAGTTACCCGACGGTCAAAATCGGCAGAGTTCGTTGTGGGCTCGGATTCTATTGTTACACTCACTCACTCAGAAGGGCAGCATAGTAGCTTACGCCTCTTTAGACAGTAAGCTACAAAAACCAAGTGAAGACATTACTACATTTTGTTTTTCGACATTGTGAGAAGTACAAACAACAAAGTATTGATCAGCTGATCTCAATCAACTGGACTGTACTGCTGTTTGTACATGCAGGGGCACCCAACGACAATTTTCGGAAATATATCTGTTCGGAAGACGATTTGAGATCTAGAATTTTCGGAACATTTTTTGTAAAATTTCTTGCTTGCCTGCTTCTCCTAAGATTTTCGAACATCTAAAATATGGTATAATTGCCTATTTTTAACGGATTTTACCCTTAAAAAGGTCACCTATAATTTTCGGGAGCCTTTTTTCTGGCTGAAATTTTCGAAAAGGTAAGTTTTGATCCCTGTAATTTTCGGATCACTAGACTTTCAGCTAGGAAATCCGAACAGATGAAAAATTTTTAGGGGATAAAAATTTGCCTATATCTACCGTTTAAATACCAAAATACTTTCAACAATGCTATGTTTTAGTGGTTTTGAACTATATTCTCGTTGGGTGCCCCTGTACATGGTCTAAATTGTAATTGTAATTGTAATTGCACGAATTGGACACTCCCCTTGGGGCTTTTCAGGACCAATTTTACAATGTTTCCTCAGGCTATTTGGTGAGATCGGACGTCAGCTTATATAAGGCGCCTCAGGCTGCCGCTATTAGTCCATTATTGATCTCAACCGCCCGACCCATACATGTAGAGATAGACCACGACACCGGGAACTACGTCCCCTACTCTTTTCGACAAGTGCGTGGGTTCTTTAACGTCCCCTGCTAACCATGAAACACTGAAGATGCAGGAGACGGGGGCCTACGGTTTATAGTCGTTATATCCGAGAAGACTTGAATGTCTAACCATTTGAAGATATAATTACAAAGGCAGCACATTCTCCTCAGTATGTATGTCACTAAAGAAATTCTGAGCTGTTCTCTGTTACATTATCACTTTAATAAGCAAAGGACTGCTGTTGTGATTGATTAATTTGATCAATTTAAGGAAACTTCCTCATACTGAGACCATAACAGTAATTACCAAACTCCATTGATTGCATCAAGGTTTCTTTTTTTCTTTTTGAACACAATCAGTCTCCCTTTAGTTACCTGAGGTTCTTGTTTTTGCAATGGTGTAACCTGTAAAGTCTCCCTTGAACCACAATATCTGCCTGATTGGTCCAGTTTCACTTTAAAAAATATTTATCATATTAAGACACTTCATCGATCCTTTTTCTAAGTCATGCACAAACATTTCTGATACAAATACAAAGATACAAAGTGGATACAAATACAAATACAAAGATACAAATACAAATACAAATACAGATACAAAAGATACAAAGTGGAGCCACCACCCCTTCCTTACAGAGTCAAAATGTTTCAATAGAGCCTTAAACAAATGCAATATATAACAATTATTCCATGAGCCCGCATTGGATATGAAGTGATAAAATAACCAACGAGCGCATAGCACGAATTGGTTATCATCACTTCATATCCAACAAGGCAAATGGAATAATTGTTTTAGTAAATTCTCAAACCGGATTTTGCCGCCGATTTTTATTTCCACAATTTTACAAAGTGAAAAAGCTAAAAAAGCTAGAGATGCAATAGTCGGAGCTGAGAATTTACTAACTTCAAATATCTCTTTTTGTAACAGAGATATTCAAGTTTTTAAAATATGCAAATTAGCCAAGCGATGACATCATACACTCAAACAAATGATCAAATATGATGAAAAAAGATATCTCAGCCAATTTGTATCAGAAATGTTTGATTCTTTGCAGTAAGATTCTAAATGCGCTCCACAATTTGAGCTTAACAGTTTTGTTACCATGGCAACATAATGGGTTCCAGACCTCCCCAATATTAATGGCATTTCTGGATACCTTTGGTGTTCTAAAATGGTGCCTCTTATACATGATCCAACAAGCATACAAATATGTTTACTTTGAGTTTGTGGCCTTGTTTTTCGAGCTGAAAATCACTTACACAAGTGGATGGGGACTGGAAAAGAGTGAGTTGCCATGGGAACAAAATGTTTTATAGCCGTTGATGTGTTTTCTGTAGAATCATTAGCCTACCAAGTTCAATGGTCTGCGCTGAACATTGACCAAGATAGCTCTTTTTATATACATGATATAAGTATTGGGCTGAGTGTATGACATCATCAGTCGTCTCATTTGTATATTTTACACATTTTTCAGACTTAAATATCACCGAAGCTAATGCAGGTATTTGCAAATGGTAAACGGCGTTTTCATTCTTTCATAGAATTCTTTGTGATACACCTAAACAATCAAGAGGTAAAAGTTTGACCATAGTGGCACTTTAAGATGGCTCAAAACAGTTTCCAACACTTAGATCTTGACGGGTCGTTAGTAACACTTAATTACAAAAGTGTTTCTAACGACCCATCAACCCTTAATTACAAATATTTTATAGGTAGGACTCAAAGCCACCTTAAATTTTTCGAAAAATTTAAGGTGGCTCTGAATCCAGCACCTATAGAGTTTTTTTAAGCTTTGCCAAAAATTGCGCATTATCATGCTTATCAAATGACTTGTGATAACATAAAAGAATTCAGCATGCTGTTTCTTTGAATTAGTCCCTGAAGCTGTAATTAAGGGTTGTTTTTAGCAGGTCACACTGTTGCTATGGTAGCCTATTGTGTTACAAAAATTATAACAACATGTCGCGTTCCCAGCACGGCAGACACGGGGTGCAGCGTAACTGGGTTCGCCAGGTCAACCACAACGTAGTAAAAGACGGACAGCAGACTCTTAAGAACGTTTATTGGACTTAATCAGGAATCAGGCTAGCCGACTTGTTACAACTGTTGCGGTGAAAACTAGAAAGAAACGCACGATTGTCTAAGCTAAAGAAACGAACTAAATTGTAAATCTGATGACAGAAACGCAACGAAAAACTGATATAAATGTAACGATCGTGACTTACGTCTGATCTTGACTCCTGGGTTGAGAAAACTCCAAGTTGTGTAAAAACTCCAAAACTACAAACTCCTATTTGCTCCAGGGACAACTCCTTAAAACTGAAATGTTTGCGCGGAAAGAGAACTAATATATTTCTATGACGTAGAAAACTAAGCTGAACGAATTCTTTGTGCGGCTAGCCAAAAAAGGATACTAATAATCACGCAATCAGAACGAAACAAGGCTACATTTAAGAAAACAAAAAAGTCATTAAATGTTTCTAAGCGTTCTTTGTACAGTAACGTGACACAACATGTTCACCAATGGTTGGGCAGTATTTTGATACCACGACTGTAACCAAGTGATAAGAGTGGCTATAACGACCACCAAAATCTAAGTGCTGGAAACTGTTTTGGGGTGGCCTGCACCTCTTTACAACCTGTATTTTGATTCGTTCTTGTTAATCTGCACCTCTTTTGTTGTTAGGACTAGGGGCATTGTTTGTGTTGTTTACCTATTGTCTCGTCTGACCAATTATAAAGACCCTTGTAAACGGTGCGTGCTCGCCCACTGTTTTGAGCCACTTTAAAAGCAGTTTTCGAGTAAAATGCAAACTGATCAGCAAATAGACCCCCCCCCACCCACCCAAGGGATATTTGAAACAAATTCTTTCGAGAGTAGAACTACAGACAGTAGACATGAAAGACCAGTAAAGAGTATTCAAAATGAACTAGGCTGTAAGCTCATTAACCTAAAATTCAAGTAAATTTTTGTTGTTGTTGTTGTCATTGTTGTAAATAACTAATTTAAACAAGTAGCGTATTGTAAGTAATTACCCTATTGCAGGTTACACATTGAAATTTATTTCTCTTACAGAATCACCAGTGGAACTGAGGAAGTGGACCAAAGGTTTGAATGCTGTGAGGACTCATACTCTGGTGATTACAGAGATTGTTTCCTTGCCTTCCAACAAGGACCTTTCTAAATGGTTGCTATCTTTCTTTCAAACAATTTAAAACACTTCAAGTCATTCAAATCTTATCATGTTTCTTGCAACAAAGCTAAAACTAACCAGTTTGAAGTAAGACAAACTTTCCATAACTTCACTGTTCTGTCGTTGGATCCTGTAGCTAGCCAGTTACCATCCAAAGAAAAAGTACAACAAGTAATATACCTGTAAGAGTAATTAAATCAACATCATCTGACCATCCTCTGACAAATATAGCAGAATGTCATGACATTTTTTGTAAGAAACTTTATAATATATAAAGTTCTGAAAGTAATGACTCCCTGCAAACATCCTCCAAAAGTTGCAATACAATTGACTGGTTGTTAGAATATACACCCAAAAGTAACCTTCAAAACTACAGGTGTAGGCACCTCAAATCCAAGTTACAGTACCTCGTTATGAGGAACAATGGAAATAAAACAGATAAATATTAAGCTATAGCATATTAGTACAATCCAACTAGTGGTCTATTATCAATGCTGCGTTTCTGATTGGTTGAGCTACTAGTAGGCCTATTGTTATAGCCCACTAGTAGCGAAAAAGCACCAGCTTTGAAAACCAAAACAATGGCTTTAACTAGTGAAAGATGTTTAGTCTCGATATTTTAACATATTTAACAATAGTTAATATTTAACAATATTTAACAATTATTCCTCTCGCCCTCAAGGGCTCTGAGTCAATAGCCCATTCGGCCTTCGGCCTCATGGGCTATTGACTCAGAGCCCATTCGGGCTCGAGGAATAATTGTTAAATAACCCTTATTCCGAATGTCAGTATATAACTATGTTTTTTATTTAATGTGACATTTTTCCAACAAGATTTATCATTTCTGCTAGATATGTAAACACCTTATTGTGAATGAGATGAGCTGGACAATACGGGGTATGCATTTACTGGTAGCTTTACCAAAGTGGCAAGCCCAGAAGAGTTGCAACCTCCAAAAGAAGCAATTATACAAAAAAATGCTGATAAATCCAAAAGTAAAGAAAACCAGTGAGAGGTGTTACTTCAGAACTTTTAAGCAGAGCTCAAGCAGCCTGAAGAGCCACCAAGCAGAACACATACTTTCCTAATCAGAGGCTCTGATTTTAGGCTTGGCTTAATCTATATATTACATGTATTACCAAATTTGCTGAAACTGGAAATGTATTTCCAGGTTCTGGTATGTTTATTTCCATTGAAGAAATTTAGCAGAAAATAACTTGAAAGAGAAATAAAATATGACTAGAATTTTTGTCAACAACAAAAAAATTATTTAATAATAGTAAATTATTTCAAATACCTAGTGTGTCCGTCCAGTGTTAGTAATGATACTCCCATTAACTGTGGGAAAAGAGTTTTCACACAATTACTCTAAACTCAATAAGTCACCTCATTCTGCAGGTAGCTAGAACATGGATAGATTTCACGGCTGTCAAAAAGGGCTGTAACCCTAACACCTGTTACAGCTGAGTATGTTTGATGGACTCTTGATGTTATGGGTGGAACTGGCCTGTAGTTGATACAAGCTCACCCATAAAGTAACAAGGTATTGCCTATGGGTGTGAAAAATCAGGGCTACTAGACTGAATCCTGAACTAAACTTAAACCTGCCTTACCACCACGTCACGCAATCCAATTTTTCAAGAAGAAACCATGGTTTGTAAAACAGTTCAGTCTGAAATTACATTTCCCTAAGTGCAGGTTCAGTAATGCCAGCTATGAGCACATCGATTCCACTAGCCACAAAAGAAACAACTGCTCAAAACAAATACTTGCCTTGAAAGGCCTTTCAGCAACTGGGTTTGCAATAACACAATTGCCCTAAGGGCGGATATATACAGATTTTCCACCAATATACCTTGAGCGACAGGTTG
>JAHPZR010046266.1:5000-10000 GCA_019787425.1 Platygyra sinensis
ATTTTGTGGGAGGCGTGGTGGCCTCATGGTTAGCGCGCTCGACTCCGGAGCGAGCCCTCCGGGTTCGAGCCCTGGCCGGGGACACTGTGTTGTGTTCTTGAGCAAGACACTTTACTCTCACTGTGCCTTTCTCCACCCAGGTGTATAATGAGTACTGGCGAATTTAATGCTGGGGCTAACCCAGGGGGGAGTAGAAATACTCCCAGCCGGGATAGGCTCTGAAACCGAGATGGCGCTCTGGCCTGATGGGCCACTTGGCCCGAATGCAGACTTCACCTACCTTCGTGATTTCTACCACCTTATTCTACGTGATTTTGAGACGCAAGTCCTCCCAATGGTTAGAGTTGTCTATGCAAAGTGACTTAGGTATGTGATTTGCAATATGGACTCTTGACTTCGCCATTCGTGATTTTGCTCTCTTCAAACACTGTTTCTAGAGTAAAGGTCAGGTCATTAAAAAAAGTATCTCACTTGCTTATTTTCGTGATTCGGGAAAACGAAGTTTTTATATCCGTGACCCGTGATCCTCTTTTTTGTCCGTTCGTGAACCGTGCCCCTGTACGATCCTCTTTTCCAGTTTAGACAGACCTGTACAGTGATCAATCTTTTAGGAAAGTTTAAAGTTTTACTGAAATGATATATATTAACAGAGATCACTTTTTCCGTGGATGGCGTCTAAGTAACTTAATTTCGTAGTAATCTGAAAAGAGGTTTAAGAAACACGTTTTAAAACTGAGATTAGGGACAAAAGCAGGGCCGTAGCTAGTAACAGGCCAACCGAGGCACTTGCCTCAGTCATAAGTTTTTCTTCTGGCTACGGCCCTGAAAAGCCAGCTGTTTCTGCATTAGTATTTTGAATTTTGTAGCTGTATTGCCGTCAAGAAGGAGTTGATTATCAACCAGAAGAAGAGAAAGTTCAGATACACTCTTGTATATAAGAATATATTTTGTACGAATATTGTAGGTCGAATTTGCGTAATTTTAAGAGAATCTGAAGAATAAGCTCAGGGCTAAGATTTTGAAAAGAATATAATTTTGTATGTTGAAAATTTATAATTACAATCACCAATTATATGTTTTTCATTGAACCGCGTAAAATTCTTCCTTTTTATGAACGGAAAAACGAAAAAGGAACAGAAAACAGTAGTAATTGTATGCTCGATGCTCATAACATTTCTGCAACACAGCATGAAATCCAAATTTACGGATACTTTAATTAACTCTTGCGCAAAACATAATGTGCGTCATAACAGGTATCTATGCCTACAGTCTGGCTGAAAAATTACTCCAGCACCATCCTAGACACTAAATACTTATTAAAACAGAAATGCTATACGCGATAATCTCTTAAAATTCACAAGAATATTTCCAGCTCAAAATCCGCAAAAAAAACAAAAAAACCAATATTTAGCCTCGTTCGAAAAAAAAAACATTTGTTAGGAAGAGTGCATCCACCCAAATGAACAAATTTGAAAAGGTTGCGAATGGAGCATATTATATCGTTTGCTTAGAATTGTGACGCTTGGAGAAAATGAAACACAATTGTAACAAAGAAATAAGAGAACAGAGTCCACACTGAAATAATTTTCTCCCTATTCAAGCTTCACAATTCATAGAAAATCATTGAAGGCAAAAATAAAGCATCATATATAATCACTGGAATCATGCCTTTTGTTACTTTATATTATATGTTTGACCCAAAAATTGTGCTAGAACTCAATTTTAAATGCAAATTAGAAAGCTTAACTTACGTGCAGTTAAGTTTATGTATATTGACCTAATGCTTATAAAGTAATAGTTTATTTCCCATAGTCACAGCAAAAAATATATTGAAATAAATTTGGTGATTTCTTAAAGTTTGTCCGACAATAAGGTAAATAAAAAGCATTAGATTTAAGATTTGAGCTTACGAAGGGAAATAATAGGTTGTTTTAAAAATACCAGACTCATTTGGCAAGGTTCTTCTTTTGTCAGTTCAGTTTGTCATCAAAAATTCTCGACAAAAATTGGCACCATTGAACATTCACTACACATCACCGTAGTGAAATTCCCAACAGTTAAAATCTTTCCAGCTGGAATATCTTTAGACTGCACGAGGTTCAATGTTAGTTTCTTACCCACCATCTTGCTTTATGAAGTAATAATTTGCGAGTATATAGAGTACGTAATTAAAAGTTGTTTCTGATGGGCCAGTTCGGATTATGAAATAAAAATCAAATGATACTAGTCATCAATCATTCGATTTCGCCTCGTTAGTACTGTAAAGTACAGATAAAGTATCCAAGGGTTAAAAAATTTAACCATATTTTTATTTACATTAATTTCACTATTTCTCTCTCGCTATCTTTGGCGAAATCAAGTTCCAGCATCTCGTTTGAGAAGTCTGCTCAAAAACCTGTGAATATTTCTAGATCTGAAAAAGATTATCAGCGGATTAACACTGGAATTTACGAGGAAAAAGGTTACAGCAAATGGATTAAGAATTTTCACTTGATATTTAACAACGTTGAAAGTTAAACAAATTTGAACCACTAATAATGGTACATAGCTTAAGATGACGGCACCGACTACTAAAAACACAGTATTTACGCTTTTGAAGTCTTGTTTCATGGGTCCTTTGGTCACAGCTTGCATCTGGCAGCAAATGTTTTCCTTGTGACGCCGAGAAATGCTGGATATTTTGATATAACAAAAAATAATGACAAACAAAACTGTCAAAATCAAGATGATCTGAGATACTTTGATTAGAGTCAACGGGTAAGATGGAATAAGACGCGTTACGGGTAATACGGCACTTAAAGTCCAGCTGAATATAATGGCCTTGATTGCTCTGGTTTTGGTCATGATGGCGGGGTACCGCAGTGATTCAACGATACAGATATATCTGTCTATTGTAATGACGGCAATATTCAAGCAAGATGAGTATGTTAAGAAGGAACCAACATAGAAGTGAACATTTGAAAGACTGATAGAGGAGCATCTTGTTCCAATCAGGACACACACACATGCGACGCCATGCAACGGTTGTACCAAGACACCAGTTAATAAGTCAGCGACACCAAGAGATGCCAGTAGGAGATTGGAAGGAACATGGCGAAGCTGGGGATATTTAGTGATAACAATAAGTAACAAACTGCTTCCTCCAATAGATAGAACAGGCAGAACTGTGGTAATCACCGCTCCGATTACAGAAAGAAGGAAGCTAAATTCACGCACATTTTGCCAACCAGATCCTAGAGTATCTTTATCCAATGAAGGCGTTTGGTTGCCCGCCATACTGTGATCTTAACGTCACTTATACGACCTCTCTGTATAGCAGTCGAGTTTACTGAGTTCGCTGAGCTGTTTGCATTGAGCTTTTAAATTATCATTGCATTAGCTTTATCGTTCATTTTGCTGCCTTTTAACATTTCACCTGCTTCAGCTAAGACCTCAATTAGTATGAGATCAGTGTTTCTTCCTATCACGGCCGTGTTTTGGACGAGAAAAACGAACTGGCCGCCAAGTTATGAATAGCATAGAGATCTGAGTAGCAGTCCAAGTTCACAACTGAGGCTGTAATTTCAGAATATTTTTATTTTAATGTCAGGCGAGAGAGTAATCTGTTTCTGCTTATGCTTAAGATAATTTCTTTTTACCAAAAAGAAGAAAATTAATAGCTGTAGTATGTAAATTTTTTAATGTTGTGCAATATATTAACACGTCCGCATTATTTCTCTTGCCTTGTCGTTCCGAGTTAATTCTTCTGATTGTTGTTATTTATGCAGATTCTTTTTGGTCTCCGTCAATCTCTGCAGGAAATATCTATGAGGAGCTTCAAGATAGCGCTAGGTCCACAACTTTCTTCATACTGGCAGGGCCCTCTCAGTGCAAATGCATTTGACAAGAGATGATTTAGCCTCTTCAAGGCGTTCAGTTAGTCAGGCCGCAGCGCGAAAAACAGCACGCGAAAAATCCTCTCGCCGCGCTTTTTTAAAATATTTTCGAGGGCTGTTTTACGCGCTGATCCCTAACCAACTGAACGCCTGGAAGAGGCTAGAGACAATTTGATAACATGCACCTTTTCCGTGCATTTGGTAGAGATTTCTACAAATCCCCCAAAAAATAATGTGTAGGAGATTCATGGTATAAATAATGAGCAAAACAATTGCGGAGGAAATGCGAGCGGGCATGAAAGGAAATCCCCTTTCCCATCACTAATCTTAAGGTGAACCGCTGAGTCCTAATCAGTATAAAATGTAGCTGTAAGTTGCTCGGCGTTAAAAACCGGCTTGGTTTTCTCCAATCACTTCCTTACGTAAGACGACTAACTAACTGAGCGCAAAGTGCAAATGCCATTTGGAGCACTTGTCGGATCTATTCAACGCGAACAAAAGACTTCAAGAAAGTCTATTATCAATATATGACCTTCGTTGCTAGTTAGGACCAAATGGGTCTCCGCCTTGCTCAATTTTGTTCTCAAACAAGGCACAAAGTTTGAAAATTTTTTTTTGAAATAGGGTATGGTTTGCACACACTGATCTGGTGTACTTCCACTCCACTGTTCTGTGCTATCTAAACAGACGAAAGATACCATTTGTTTTCCCTCGTTCCACCGCACAGTTAAACAAGATTCGTTTCAAACATTTATCATTTTACGGGAATAAATGAAAATTACTATCGACCAGCTCCCTTCGCCGGTTTCACAAACCGATTTCATCAATGGCGCCAACTTGGATTATCAATACTTTAAAAAACCTTAACTTCGTGTTTATGAGCGCTTTCCATTCAACTCGAATTAACTGGTTGAAACTTCTGGTTAAGGGAAAGTGTTAATGATATCTTGAAACTGTTAGTTAAAGTAACTCAGATTGTGTTAAATTTTTCAGTTCATTGTCTATCGTTAGAGCCTACGTGACGCAGCGAGGACGTAGATGCTACGAAAGGTTCAATTTTCCCCACAAAAAGGCTGATATAGAAAAGGGAAGGGAAAGAAGGACAGGAATTATGAGGACGACTGA
>JAHPZR010046266.1:15000-18841 GCA_019787425.1 Platygyra sinensis
AAGCTCTCCGTTGTGACAGAAATAGGTGCAAGACGTGTCCCTCCATTACAGAGGGAACCAAGTCTTACACTTTTTTCGCTACGGAAACGAACAAAGACCTATACGACATCACATCACCTGCTCTTCTTCTAATCTTTATTAATGACAGCCGTGAATAACGTGTAAAGCGGAATTCAAAAGGTTTACAGAAAGGATTTAAGCTTAAAACATCTGAAAACGTTTCAGGAAAAACTGAATCGAACTGAAACTTTTGAACAAAATTCTAAAGTTAAGTTGTACGGTCTTATGAAAAATGTTCCCGATTTGCGTTTAATGAATGTTGACATTACAGTTAAAGAAATTAAAATTTTTCGTTATCTCTGAATGAGAGTTCTGTACAATAAATTCCTCTTGAGAAAGGCTAATAACAGGAGATAACTGGTGCGGATTAATAGCCACTTCCTCACCTCTCACCTCGCACTCTGTCGTCAGGGTTTCCGACATTTTTCTCTTGGTTGAAATGTCAGTCCTGCTGTAGCTCCGAATGCTGGATTCATTTCTGTGCCCGCTCACCGCCATGATATGCCTTGCTTCGAACCCTGACTTGTCCAGGATTGTAACCGCCGTTGCCCTGATCGAGTGATTGGTGTAACACTTTGAAAGTTTGGCTTCTCGAGAGATCCTTTTCATTTTTTCACCGAGCAAACGCTCTCCGACAACCATGTTATCGTACCACACTTGATCAGATATGCCGGCGTTTTTCTTCGGCCGCTGAAACAAAAATTCGTTTGAGGGATTCAGGTGCTGTATGTACCGTTCAAATGAAGCCACAGGACAGTGTGGTCCTGGTTTCTCGAACATCACGCCTCCTTCAAATCCTTCATCATTTTCTCGTCGGTTCTTTGTGAGTTCATCTGTTGTTTTGCACACATATTTTGCACCTTTGCCATCCGTGCTGAATGAAAAATCAGTTTTTTTGAGTTCACGAAGATTTTGCCTTCCTCGGCGACAAAAGTACAACATAACCTCGAAAAAAACTTTGTTTTGAAGCGTTTCCGGGCTGTTTGGTTAAAAACATCGCTTTCGTACAGCTTTTTAAGATCTTCTTCGCAGATCGGTGGCGTGTGTTCGACTTTGGCGAGCCCTTGTCGTTTTAGTTCAACGCACTTGGCGCCAAAAACTTTGTTTGCCTCGGCAAATGCTGGATCGTTTATTATATCGAAGCCAAGAGTCGCCTTGAAGTGTCTGCCCAGTCCAAATCTCAGGCTGTTGAGAGTGCTTTTGGAATAAGAAGTTCCATCGACTTTTCTAGCTTCGGCATAAAATAGTTTGAGAACGTTACTGATGTAACCTGCGATCAGGCGTTCCTTACATTTTTTGTCGCTGCGGGAAGGTACGCCTGATACAATTACTTGACTATTTGTCTGTTGCTAGTCCAGAATCTGGACTTTTCTCTGATTGGTCAAGAAACAAAAAGGTACTTAG
The DNA here is from genome assembly GCA_019787425.1 of Platygyra sinensis. NCBI lineage: Eukaryota > Metazoa > Cnidaria > Anthozoa > Scleractinia > Merulinidae > Platygyra > Platygyra sinensis. Next base: position 16,465 of record JAHPZR010046266.1, read on the forward strand.
AACTGAGCCATGATTGGTTTCCTTAGTGGCGGTGTGATTTCCGGTAAAAAAAATTCCCGCGTGCTGATGAATTCCATATTGACGTCTGATGAGGCGAGCGAATAGAGCGAGTTTTTGTGAGCTTTAAATGCTTCTCTTCAGAGTTTTGTTCACAAAACTCTCAATGATGAAAAAATAGAATGCATTCAAAGAATCGCATGCCATGGGAGCGATGTTTTGGCAGTGCTACGTATACCGACGGGATTAGGCAAGAGCGAAAAATATGTATTACCACCGTTTTCGTTGATACGCGACTTTCGAAAACAAAACACCCGCGGAAACCTTTCAAAAATTTCCATCAATCATACATGTTATCGACAGATTGGATCGAAATCCACCAATCACAGCCCGCTAGCATGACGTAAAGAAGGTCTGAAGGTCACACTAATGGCTGCGATTGGTGGATTTCGATCTGATCTGTCGATAACACGCAAAACTTCCGGTAATTCTGCTTGGTTATCCGGAGATGGCATCGCCGACAATCGCGCTGACATATATTTTAATTAGGGGGCGGCAGACAAACAGTCAAGTAATTGTATCAGGCGTACCTTCCCGCCGCGACAAAAAATATAAGGGACGCCTGATCGCAGGTTATTACTGATGCCATCTTTGGTTTGCGGTTCGGGAACTTTCTTCTCCTTCAAATACTGCTGTAAAACTCTAAGAGCTGTCTTGGTAGCTCGTTTGGTGTTCTTTGCGTCCTTGTCGTCAACAAGGCGTCCTAAATCCGCTTCTGAGACTGACGCGAATCTTGGAGCGGACTCCGCCATGACAATCTTGCTCAAACCGCCGGCTAGCTTGTCAGGTGACGAAAACCATTGTCTGCAAAAACGCGTCATACCTACATGCATAAACGCCAGTGTCTGTAGATGTGACGCGATGACACAGCGCCATCTAGAATTAGCGGGGTGCTTTTAGCCAATCAAAATTGAGATAGCATCAGCATTGTATAATAATAGAAAATGGGGGTCATCGATCTCATTTGTGAGTAATAAGTGCTTAAAGCCAAAATGAAGGACATTTTTAGCAGGTCATATTGTTGCTTTGGTGACCAATTGTGCCACAAAAATGAACAGGAACATTTTCACCAATGATTGGGCAGTTTTGTGAAACCATGATGTTCGCATCAACTGATATAGAGTGGTTATAATGACCTATCAAAATCTACATGTATGTCTTGGAAAGTACTGGAAACTGTTACGAGCTACCTAAAGTGATTTCACTTTTCTGAGAGCAAGTTCTTTGGGAGCAGGGTAACAAGACACAAATGATTCTACAAATAAACAAGTAGAAGACAGTACAAATTGGCTTAACACATTACTCTACTGAACTGAGCAACATGGAATTCCAAGGACGTTAGGATAGCTTTCCACTGAGCTAACCAGTCAATATCCAAGACCATTTTGCTCAAATTACTTTGCTGTCTAAAGCAACACTGCATATTTTTTAGCGGAGCTCCGGCGGCCCAAAGGGCCACCAAGCGGAGCCCCATATACATATAGGGAAATAAAGGAAACCCATGAATTGATTTTCTCATGTTATCATGGCCAGCGGTAGTTCTTGTGGGTGTGTACGCACGACGACGACGGCGGGGCGGTGGTGGAGTCGTGCAACATGGCAGCCATACTCCAAATAATAGGTTGACAGAGACATGCAGCCTTGGTTTACTGTGTACTTTTTTTGATATATTATGACATCATGTTATGATCAATTGACACCTGTCAAATTAAGTTATCCGCTGACCAGTATCATGTGACCATATCGCGGGCTCAAGTTTATAGCTCATCGAGGTCACGTGTTTTATTAAAGTTGACCGCTGACCAAGTTCTGGTTTTCGATTGCATCGCGGGCTCATGTTAGGTTTACTTGTTGAAAACAGAGCAGGGTTGTTCGGAAGCCTGTTAACTCTAATCCAGGTTTAAAAGTAAACCCCATTATAACTGTTTCTTTTTTGCAAATGTTTTTTGTTCACAGCTTTTGTTTTGTGTATCGGTTTTGACAAAACCCCAACACAAAGTTACAAAACTCAAATCAAAATTCAACCTTATCCTGGGTTAGCCTAATCGGGCTACAGTAGCTCCGCTTTTAGGGTGACCTAAATCTATATATTACTTACAGTTGCAACACCATTCATTGACATCACTGCTTCATTGTAAAACACTCGGCCACCAGTTTCAGGGAATATGTTGGCCTGTTAAAGGTAAATAATGTCAAGACTGTATTTCTTATAAATTGTACTTTGTGAAAGCTGGTTTGTTATCCATACACATTCACACAAACTTAGTACCTACCTGTAAACCAATGATTTTTTAGACAAGACTTTTATAAGAACATCTGA
>JAHPZR010046267.1:0-25000 GCA_019787425.1 Platygyra sinensis
CTATGAGGGTCAAATCCCAGCTCAAATCCCACAATCACCAGCCTTGTGTTGCTCAAATTAAACTCCCATTCCATTTTTCTATTGTTTTGTGTGTCATGAATCCCGTCGCCATTTTGGAAGCCCGGTCAACGGGTAAATAACCCAGTCCCCGCGGTCAGGATCTTTCATTTTCAAGATGGCGGCGATGTTACAAATCCCGCGGGTCTTTCCCCTTGTATCTTGCCGCGGTAGTGCAAAAGCGGTCCAATGCCCCTGTCCTGGGCCAAAAATTGGCGACAAAAGTCAGCAAATCCCGCGCTATTCCCCCGTATGTCCCCGGGGTCACCCCCCCGGGATGGCCGCTGATAAGTGCATAACAGTGAAGCATTATCCTGATATTCTAACTTTCCTCCAGGTTTCAGGATGAAATCTAGCATATATGTTAAGCGACAATCGTTTTAAGTACACGAATTTTCAGTCATTTCTTTTGTTTAGATCGCTTTTTGCCAACCATAAATATTGCGTAACATTGCTCGTGACGTCACTGATATCTTCGCTATTAGACTAGGAGTGTTGCCTCTTTCGGTTAGTCCGTTGATCGTGACCGTGAGTAAACCTCGGTAAAAAATTCTAGCGTGAAACCTTTCTTACGCGTCACGCACGACGCACTTAGCAAATGCAACGTGTCAAATGAAAGAGGGATTACAGTACTCGTAGTCTAGGTCCCCTTAAAACTGCCAAATAAGGGCCATATAAAATAACCATCGCATCAACTCATAACGACAACCGTAATGCGCTGAGAATTTCAAATGCTCGTCGGTTTCGTGCAAGCGCGGCATTTTTGGTGGTGTCAATGGTTCACGTTCAACCAGTCCATCTGGATTATTACATTTTGGACACCTGAGTAGAAACTGCACATGTTGCTTGTGACATTACATTACAAGGAAAGGTTCGATTTCTCACATTGTAAAATAGCTTTTTACTCTAAGGAATATTTATGGACTAAAGGAAGTTTCCCCTTCCCAGAGTCTATAACAATGTCAACCTGTCACTATACTGGAAGCTGTGAGCGCGGCCTGCGCATTACACAAACACTGGCGATATAATGATCAAACACTAATTTAATGGTGACCGACACCAAAACATTTGCGAGTTTAAAGTAAATGCAAAAACAAGAATAAGAAAAAATACTCAGTCCCCTGCACGGTCGTCCATGGTCTGGCAGTCTGCATGGTCTGCACTTTGGGGTGACCGGCTTGTCACGCATAGCGATTGCTTGAGCGAGGCAAGAAATAATAAGAAGAATGACATAAAAACTGAGGATTAAACTAAAAAATAGGATTCCAGTTTTTCTAAGGCTAAGGGCATATTCACAGAAGCATCTTCCGGGAGCCTCATATTGAGTTTTCCTGATTGATTAGACTGATTAAGTTTGTTTATACTGTAACGTGCAGCAAAATTTACATTCAAATTAACACCAGAGCGACCGACCTCGTCAGAAGCGTGAGAACAATGCGCCCGCTGAAAGGCCCTTTTGGTATGCCCGGTAATTTTAGCTTAAAAGCCCATAAAAACCCTGCCCAAATACGCAATATGTTACTAATACTTTTCTCGGAAAAAAATAACAGTAAAAAAAGGCAAAAAACAGGCAAAACATGAGTCAACATCAAGAAACTGAAAGATAAGGAAAAAAATCCCGTTCCGCGGTTCTCTGTTAACACCCGTTACGTCGTTACCCGATTACGCCGTTACGCGTTTTTTACTAACAACCGTATTTGTGAAAATTCCTCGCACCACCAACTGAACCAACTTCACGCGTTTGACAGCATCACAAAGCTGGACACGCAAGTTTCAAATAGTTTCTTAACAAAATACCTGTTTTCCCCTGCAGAGAGGTCCTTGTTGAAGCGTCGAAGTAAACAAACCTGGGAAACAAACAATTTTTCAGCACTATTCTGAGGTAGATTTTTTAGCAGCAGTCGAAGAAGTACTCAAATTTTCCCAAATGTTTTCTCTCCAGCTCGCGGGATGGCGTGTATCTTTTGTCCCACGTGATTTTAGTCAGCCAATCGTATTGCCGGGTTAAGACCTTGGCGGGAAGATTCCCGCGGCAAGTTCGTTATTTGTGTGGCCTGCGGGAAGATCTTCACCAAAGAGATTTGCCGAATGCTGTCACGAAGAAAATTTTTAAGACCTTTCAAAGCCAAGGGGGGCTTGATATTACAGACAATTTTCGGAGTTTGCTATCGGAAGATAATCGCTGAGTGATGGTCACTGCAATCTTGAGAACAGAGAGGTAATTTTATCTATGGACTTCTAAGTTTAAAATTAAAATCATGCAGAAATCTCAAAACAAAGCAGCCACATAGGAAAGTCAACAAAGATCTTATCTTTCCTCTATTAACTAGCACGTTTCAGAGCACGCAGCTAGTCGTCGCCACTTAATTGTTTGTTTGTCTTCATTGTAATGTTTGTCTAGAATGCGATCGGAATGCTAGTAAAACACACTTGGGATTTCGTCTTCACGGCTTGTTTTCGACATGCGGAATCGTAAGATTGAGTCGTAATAACTATTAAAACTTTAACTAGATGTGGCTCACGATAGTTTTAGAGTGGCACTTGCTTCCAAGGTCAAATCTCAAGATCAGATTTAACGCACCCTCTCCGGTAATTTCGTTTCAGCAACAAGAATGTACAAGTTCTGGGCAGGATTTCTATAGAAGAATTTTTACTCGGCGAGAATTAAGTTCTCGCCGCGAATGCTATCAACGTTTTGCTTCCCGGCAGGATTCTCGCCGGGATCCTGGAGAAGAGCTTTTTTCTTGGCGGGATCCCGGCGAGTATAGATTTCTCGGCGGGATTGTTGCCGAGATACGCGGCGGGAATCTTCCCCGGGAAGGATCCCGCCGGGAAAATGGGCCACCTCGGCGGGATCCCGGTGGGAATCTTGGCGGGATCCCGGCGAGATCCCGTTACTTATTTTACAAGGGCTGGCTTGAGGCACTTTAGAAGATTTTTTTTTGTTGATTCGTCGATTCACTTTTAAAACTAAGCTGCCCCAAATAATAATACAGACGATCTATCCAGGTAGCAAATATCTGTGATACTTCCTGCTGTAAAAATGTTAAACCTGTCGCCAAGGTTTTTTCCACAGCAAACCGAGACCAGTCTTGTCAATGCAAAAAAAAGTTCATCGAGTTCACATAGATTCATTGGCCTTCCTCGCAAAACAACATAACACGGATCTTTAGAAGCGTTGGCATAGCCATTATAGTAGTTGAGACTAAATTCTGGTTTTGGTTTAACAAAATTATACAAAGCGATAAAGTTGCATAATCAGAAAGTCACGTGCAAAATCTAATGTCGGAGTCATTAGCCATAAACCTTTGCACACCATTTTTTTGTACTAATATGGAAATATTTTAATTTTTTTCTCTGTTCATCAGCTGTGAAATTAAAGATTGATGTGGAAACCATGGAGCCTACAGGACACAACACACTGGATAGGACTCCTCTTTTAAACAGTAGAATCAGAAGGATCTCGAAATGTTGGGCAACATGGTGCATCTGTAGTACAGTGTCATCAGGACAGAACCAGTCCTCAGGTGTAAATGCTGAAGCTCCCCGGGCACCCATGTATATTCCTACAAGAGAAGAAGTCTTACGTTCTATTGCCGCCAACTACATGCAGACTACATCACCAGCGAGTAGGGATGAATATGATTCTTTTCTGACTTACTTGAAAGGAATTAGAGCCACAATTAAAGAAGAAGAGCATAAAGCAGATAAAGCATACTTTGAGAAAGATCTATCTGAAGGTTAGTTTTAGATAAATTTCCATGGATGTTTTATGTTTAACAAGAAGCCTAGAGGCTTTCACGCGGGATGCTTTAAGTCGCTATACTAATGCTATCAACTTTGAATGGCTATCCGCGTAGGAAAAAATCTTAACGAAAATGCTAACATTAACAAACTGAATGTAGTTTAGCGTGGTCTGCACTCTTATCAACAAAGAGTATGCTTCGTCACAGTGCGTCTCGTGAGTCCACAACAAATTTTGATCACTGTGATGACGCGTATCGTTTTCGATAAGAGTACAGACCAGGCTAAACCACATTCAATTTGTTTATGCCACAACATCAACGTTAAACAAAATTGTTTTCAGAGCGTGAGCTGAAAAAGGCATTGCTTGACACACTGACTCGAGGAGCGTTGTCTGGACTCCTATCGACAACAGAAAATTGTCTAATCAGGGCCTGGTTGTTCAAAACCGCGATTAAACTAACGTCTGATTAAGCCTAATCGTTGATTAAATTTTCTAATTGTGGGTTAGAAAATGGTTGTTGGAGATTAAACCGTTGATTAAGTAATCCGTGATTAAGCGTTAAGTGGATTATTTTAATTGATTATAATGTAGTTTTACGCTATTTTACGTCATAGAATTGCGCAAAACTTTCGTTTTCAAATGGCTTCCCCGGCGAAAAACCTGCCCGTGAAACTGTGGCCTTGAAGAAAGTTGCCATAAGCATAAAATCTTAGTGCTAGGAGCACTTTGGTCCATTGCTTCAAGAGCATGGCCACGCTTTGTTTTTCTCCACAAATCCGCCGAATCTGAAGCTCTTGCTCACTATAGATTATATCGATAACATTTGTCCAATGCAAGGGAGATGAAACAACAAGGCGAACATACTTCTTCAAGTTTAATCGGCAGATTAGTGAGTTAATCCTCCTCCGGAGGTGTGTTAAATTTAACCCGCTGATTAGAGTTTGATTAGCGCTCATCAGGCTTTGAGCAATACAATCTAATCGCAGGTTATATTTTAATCGTCGGTTAAGCAATTTAATGCCCGATTAGCGCTAATCGCGGTTTTGAACAACCGGGCCCAGAATGCGAGATTAGTAGCAATTGTGGTAAAATTAAGTTTTTTTTCTTCAACAAAAATATAAAGATTTACCAAAAATAAAGAAAACGGTCAGATGACAAGTCACGTGATCAAAATATAGGTTAAGGCAAGGTGGGACGCCAATTTTGAATAGACGTTTGCATGCATGCACTCAACTTGGTTCAAAATGATTTACAATCAAGGCTTAAAGTGCCACTATGACAAAAATCGCATCTTTTCTATCGAAGCCATTTTAGGACATAAACGAGTAGCCTGCATGCACGTTTTCACTCTTTCATAGACTCCTATCTGATACACCTAAAAAAATCAAGAGTTAAAAATTTGATCATAGTAGCACTAATGTTCTTAACCTTTCTACAAAGGCTACCTATCCAGAGTGGGAACGGTCACTAAAGTGCATCAGTAGTAAAGACGGGACTGTGTGACTAGCAGCCAATCAGAGCGCAGCATTTTGTCACGTGACAAATTTTGACCAATCAGCGGCAGCATTTGCAGGCTCAGGTCAGCGGTTTAAATCATCGACCAAGGAGGTTTGGACCCGAGTGAAAGGGAGTGAAACTAAGGGCGGTCAAACATAAGAACGAGGCTGGGAGGATGTGGCGTCAAAACCCTAAGGCACTAGCGTACATCCAAATAAGGCAAAAACAACCTGAAGTGGTGATATCAAGGTCGTCTTCAACACGCGGATCGTCGATGCCGACATCTTCCAATCATACCCCTACGGATACACCAAAGCCGAATTCGTGGATGTGGGCATGGAGAACATTGACATTTTAGTAGGATTGTAATTATTCATTGAAGATTTTGTTATTAAAACTGTTTTTCCCAGAAAAGAATCTGTTTTGATGATGTCACTTCAGGTTGTTTTTGCCTTATTTGGATGTACGCAAGCGCCTTAGGGTTTTGACGCCACATCCTCCCAGCCTAGTTCTCATGTTTGACCGCCCTCAGTTAGACCTTCTCGATTATGCTAGGAAAACTGGCATTTAATGCTTTTAGAAATTCTCGCGTAAAGCCAAAAAATGCTAAAATAATGCCTGATTTCTTTAAAAAAGCCACTTGAATTCCAAAAAATGCTTTGTTTTATCTCAGACAGAACTTACAAACTCTTACATTATATGCTCATATCAACAACAGGTGATACTTAAAAATTGTTTGTTTATAAAACTTGGTGGGAGGGGGGGGGGGGGGGTCAGAATTAAAACTTTTCCAGCCAACAGCCACTAAACAGTCATATTTGAAGCACTACCATGCGCTGGGTACACACACAAGTTACCCGCAGACCGCTCATACCTTTTTTTCCGTTGGTGTTAGTACGTCATGTAACAGAAACAGACAATCTACACACACAAGTAACACAACACAAGTACACAAGTAACACAACGCACAAACAGTCGAAACAGACAGAAAACAATCAAAATTGTAAAACTTTAGGATTATTTATCCTTCTGAGTGCTCAAATCTGGATCACAGTCATGAAAAGTGACAGAAAATGCTAGCAATTCTTTTTCAAGAAAAAACGAAAAAAAACCGCTCGTTTTCCCAAAAAATGCTGAAAAAAATGCTAGCATAATCGACAAAGGCCTACCCTCAGTTCCACTCTCTTTCACTCGGGTCCAAACCTCCTTGGTCAATGATTTAAACCGCTGACCTAAGCCTGCAAATGCTACATGATGATAATTCAAGAGCTTGTCACGTGACAAAATGCTGCACTCTGATTGGCTAACGGTCACAAATTCCTCTTTACTACTTGTATCCCAACTGTTGAAATAGCCTCTCGACTACTGCCAGTTTTATTGTTATTTTGATTGTGTTACGTATTTTTATGCTACAATATGCACTTTAAATTGCAACCCCCCGGAAATAAAAAACGGATAGAAACTGCAGATGTCGGAAGTTCATAATGTATACCAAATGTCAGGGAATACAACAGAGAGGTCTCATGCAATAATTAAATTAAAGAGATTGCATAATTTATTTTACCTTTTTTAAATTTGTATTTCATCATCATGATCGTCAACGTGGGCTTTTATGGTACACTGTAATAATAAGAAAATTAGTGAGTTCGGATGGAAAAGAAGTCACTTTATGGCGAGTTATTTTTGTTTAAATTTAAACTTCAAACAGCAGAAAATGAAGGTTTTACTAAAAATGGTTGCTATGGCAACCAGCTAAGTAGTGTTTTATAGTTTTTGACGCCAACACTTCCTGCTCTGTTGCAAAACAAGATTTGACTGTCAACCAAGCAATCATGGAAGTTTTCCGTTTTTGCTCTGTGCAATGACTCTAAGTTTTTGCCGTTGACTCTTGTTTTCAGTGCTTTTTACAGGCTTTTTTTGGAAGTAACCTCATTTTATACCACACCCACTTGACAAGTCATCCTCTGTCACGTGGCAGAAGTTAAAATGTTACGATTTTTTTGTTTATTGCATTACGACTCTATAGGTCTTTGATGAGCTTAAGTTTCAGTAATTCTACTTAAATACCTTTCTTGTTGGCGTAAAGTCAGTCGGTACGAACATAGACATTTGAGAAAATTGCTCTTAAATTTTCTTACAAGAAGGATTAAGCGTTTAACAAGCCAGAAATAGCGCTGGGGGGTTCAGATTGGATCTCGGGGGAAGGGGTGTAATGGTTGTTCTATTTTGTGCAAAGTTACGGCAGTTTTAGGAAATTTTCCTTGAAACTGAATGAGCCTGTGATGGCAATTTGAGGCAAAACCTTTCACAACTAATTATACCAATCGAGTTGTGCATGGCTTTAAAGCCTTCCTACGAAGTTTCGTTTATATATGTTAAATCTTATCCATATTTTTGGTCAACTTATACCACTGTAAACTTTCCTTAAATTAGCAAGATCATTTCAAGATGATTTTGACAAGTGTTCAAGGGTCGTAATCTTGTATTTTCAAGAAATTGAATTTTTCATGAACATCACCATATTTTACGGTATCATAAAATACTGAATAAAGAATATTTCCAGAAATAATTGAGCACTGTTCTTCAAACTTGGCACCACAAATGTATATCACAATCAGAAAACAAATGACATCTAGTATGTTGTTGCTATGGCAACACTCTAGGCTAAATCATAGTAATGAGTAGTAGTACAGTAATCATATACATGTATGTGACATAAATTATATAGCTTTTTGTTTGAAAATGGTGTAAAAAACACTCTTGGCTCCAGTCTCTTTCTGTGTTAAATCTGATATCCCTATTTACAACCTTTTAAAGTGGGACAGAGGGTCTTTCTCGGAACACACATTCCCATTAGATTGCTGGAAGTGGATGATCCTTGTTTAAGATAAAATCTCTAAGTTTTAGTTTGGGTTAGGGTTAGGGTTAGGGTTAGATATACATCAAAGTGCTTATCACTTCTCAGCTTTGTTTGCATCAGTACTTTTGATTTACACTAAAATAAAATGTAATCAGTAATTGAAAATGTTACGTCAGATTCGAGCCAACATACTAATGTTTCTACAGTTACATGTGATTCTCCTTGGTGACTGATTTACACTGTCTCGTTTACGACTAAGTTAAAAAGTAACTGCACAACGACATAACTTCTCTGCACGATAAGAAAATTATGGAACAAAATTTTGTGCAATAGAAAGGAACGTTATATTTGGCAGCATTTGTCTGCATATGCTAATTGGTCTAAAGCAACAAGATGGAAAGCTTTTGGTTGCTTGTTTGTCAGACACCAATCTTTCGAACACTTCATTACCACGGAGTATGTTTCTGAACTTGCCAGTAAAATAATCCTGTTTTTTGATTCTGTTCACTGTGCAATGTGACTTTATTTATATTCGAAAGAGTTCTAGCTGTTTCAGTGAGTCATACAAGACTGAGCAAAAACAATAGCTTCACTGTAGTACGGAAAGCTTCAACGCTGAATCTTGAACAGACAAGCAGTTATCATGAGCATTTGAAAGATTAAATTGCAAAATGCGATAGAAAGAGTTTGCAGCCAATTTCCACAGACTTCATTGCACACTGACATATAAATCTTGACGGAAAAGAGTATAAGCTAGCTTTATTTATTTATTTATTCATTCATTCATTCTCCGGTTATCAGTAATGATGAGGCTTTAAACAGTTGATATTCACCAATGCATTACATTCTTATCATGCCTATTTTCAAAAACAGCTGTTAAATCTTTGGGTTTGTTTCAAACCCATCTTTAAAAAAAACCTGTTTCACTTAGTAACAAATAAAAAATTTATACGATCATCGTATTCTTTACGGTCATAAGCTTCATGCATGTAATTTGTTTAGGAAACCAGCTCCAAAAGTTTAGAGTTTGGTTTCATTTGTATTTCTGAATGAAGTCTTTTACTGTCGATGTTTTATGTATTAGTAAGATAAAATTCATAATGGCTCTTTGTACATCAATGTTGAATGGTAAACTCCGAACGACTGCTCTTGTCCTTGGCGAATGTAAGAAGTTAGATTCAAATGAAAGAAATTCTCCTGACGCATTAGAGCGATAAACCCAACAAATATTTCACAGGGATTTAGAAAATTTCTGAGGAGTAGTAGGAAAACTTTTAACAAGACGTACTTCAAGTCAGGGGCTTTTACCACTGAGAATAATTCAGCTCGCGTGGCTAGACGGATTCACTGCTAGGTTGGTCACAACGCCAGCGCGATGCTATTTAAGTTACATGTTACATGTAAGTTACATGTTTATTCTATGTAGGAATACATTTTCTGTTAATGGCCACAGTTATGCGTCGAAATGACTGATTCTGGCGACAAGAGAAGCTTTAACGTTTAGGGTAAGCAGGATGAGTTTAAGTAAAATTATGAAACGCAAGCACATTCGAGGGACGAGCAAAATTCGGTAGCGGTAGCAAGCAACAGGAGGAGGGAAAATTGTGCTCATATCCACTGTTGTTTAATTGTTGACAAGATATTAACTCAATATCCAATAATTTGTGAGATTATATGCAACGAGACACGTAACTTATGGCGGAAGAGCTAGAGCTAGTGCCGCACGTAAACTTGAACGATTACAGGAAAGGGGCTTGAGGGCAGTTTATAAGGACAAACACGCTAGTTATTCTCAGCTACTGGAGAGAGCTGATTTGTCAACTTTAGCGAACAGGCGTTTACAGGATATCTGTATTCTCATGTATGAAGTTAAACATAGGCTATGTCCAAATAGTATTTGTAGCATTTTTATTGATCAAACTTCCGCATACAACCTGAGACAGTCTGTTTTCTCTACCCTCAGATATAATACCGTTACCTATGGGAGGCACTCTTTGCGTTACTTAGGACCCAAACTATGGGGAAAACTGGCTACGGCTGACAGATCTGCTAAGACATTGAAAGCATTCACGAATCGTATTCGCAACATTGATTCGGCCTCTGTGGATAACACCCTCCTTGATCTGCAGAATTCTTCATATCCTACTCAGCCTCATTCAATAATTGCTTATTATTCAAATTTAGGCACCATTTATGCAAAGGGTCTATGGAATATGAAATCTAACCTGTTTATTTATCTTATTTTATTTATTTATTTATTTTATTTATTTATTTATTTATTTATTCACAAAATTCACAAAGAGACAGGTGGCATACAATAGAACACTAGGCCCCCTGCTAGGTAGACTCACCACCTACCCATCCCCTTAAAAAGAATTGATACCTATTCCCTGAAACCCAATAATAAAAGAAAACCAAAAGAAAGAAGTCTTCAGAAAAAAAAGAAAGTTAACAAGAACAACGTATAACAGTATTGGCATGGCGGCACTTCGGACAGACTAAGTTGTAAGAAGAAAAGTCATCTTGATTGAAAACTGAACTTAGGCCCGGTTCAGACGCCTGGTTCATCGAGGCTAGCTTAAAGAAGTCTTTGTGGGTTGTTAGTAAAACACGTAACGGCGTAACGGGTAACGACGTAACGGCGTAACGAGAAACCGCGTAACGGGAATTGTTTCCTGTTTTTTTTTTTTTTTCTGATGCTGTTATTAATATCTAGTTAAACAATAATAAAAAGATGGAAAACGAAGACGAAATATATACCATGTATAAATACGTGTAACGTTTTCTCTTAACCGCTGCCAGAGTAGGGGAACAAAATTTTACTTAACCAATGATTATCTGTTCGATTTTATGCATGATATGGGATGTCTCATGTCACGCATCGCTACCACAAAACTAATCTTATCTTGAAGCTTTTGTCACGTTGTCTGACCTTTCGTCAGCGTTAGCTTTTCTTGACGCAAGAGAAAGAAACCTTTCCAAGTCACGACATCGTCAGGTGGCGTGCGGTGAACCCCTGACTAGCGTCGAAGTAAACTCGCTACTTTTTACACTTTTCAGCTTTGAATAACACTGCTTTAAAGCGAAAACTATAAGCCAAAGGAGTTATGAAGACCACTAACGGGCAAGAAGCAAAGAGACCAGTAGATAGAAGTCAGTTTCGTCACTGCAACCGAAGTTCTCAATTGCCAAGTTTCAAGAACACTGCTTAATATTTCCAGAGTAATCGTTTATTCAACTTTTACAACTTCTCAGTTGCAGTATTATGGCATCATCATTGATCTAGTTTGCATAATAGAAAAACATCAATATCTCTAAAACGAAAAAAGATATTTCAAAAAGAAAACACTGTTCTTCTGTATTTTGAAAGGCCTTTCAAATAAGCAGAAATTATTTTTTTTGTGTCATATACACTTTCAATAAACAAACGCGTTTAATAGACTTTGTATGGGAAATTCCATTTACTGGCCCTACTAATACTAAAATCAAGTAGAAAATTAAACTTCAACATATCCTGGGCTCAAATTGCGTCAATTTTTGACGGGTGTTTTGGTTTTAATTATTTTGTCCAATTTGTTTTTGTTGTGTTGTTGTTGTTGTTGTTGCAAAGCAAGGACGGTGACTCTAAGCGAATTCGTTCAACAAATCGCTCTTGCTTAAAAAAAGTGCAGAATCGCTATAGCGAAGATTACAAACATTGACGTCATTTTCGCTCACGCACGCGAAATCACTGATGCGTGTGATTGGCAAAAGCTCTTTCGAGCCGGTCAAATCCTTTACTCACAGACGAATTTCCAACGCGGTTTTCGGCAGGTGTCAATACTCGGATTTCCTTTAAACTTTAACAGTGAAGCATTATCCTGATATTCTAACTTTCCTCCAGGTTTCAGGATGAAATCTAGCATATATGTTAAGCGACAATCGTTTGAAGTACACGAATTTTCAGTCATTTCTTTTGTTTAGATCGCTTTTTGCCAACCATAAATATTGCGTAACATTGCTCGTGACGTCACTGATATCTTCGCTATTAGACTAGGAGTGTTGCCTCTTTCGGTTAGTCCGTTGATCGTGACCGTGAGTAAACCTCGGTAAAAAATTCTAGCGGGAAACTTTTCTTACGCGTCACGCACGACGCAGTTAGCAAATGCAACGTGTTAAATGAAAGAGAGACTACAGTGCTCGTAGTCTAGGTCGCCTTAAAACTGCCAAATAAGGGCCATATAAATCAACCATCGCATCAACTCATAACGACAACCGTAAAGCGCTGAGAATTTCAAATGCTCGTCGGTTTCGTGTGAGCTCTGCAGCCATCTGGATATTACATTTGTACACCTGAGTAGAAACTGCACATGTTGCTTGTGACATTACATTACAAGAAAGGTTCATTTCTACATTTTGAAATAGCTTTACTTAAGAATATTTTGGACTAAAGGAAGTTTCCCTTCCAGAGTCTATAACAAGTCAACAGTCACATACTGAGCTGTGAGCGCGGCCTGCGCATAACAAACACTGCGATATATGATTAAACACTAATTAATATGACCAGAACCAAAACATTTGCGAGTTAAAAGTAAATGCAAAAATAAGAATAAGAAAAAATACTCAGTCTGCACGGTCTCCATGGTCTGCAGTCTACGTGGTCTGCACTTTGGGGTGACCGGCTTGTCAAGCATAGCGATTGCTTGACGAGGCAAGAATAATAAGAAGAATGACATAAAAACTGAGGATTAAACTAAAAAATAGGATTCCAGTTTTCTAAGGCTAAAGGCAATTCACAGAAGCATATTTCCGGGAGCCTCATATTGAGTTTTTCCTGATTGTTTTAGACTTGATTAAGTTTGTTTATACTGTAACGTGCAGCAAAACTTACATTCAAATTAAACCGGAGCGACCGACCTCGCAGAAGCGTGAGAAAATGCGCCCGTTGAAAGGCCCTTTTGGTATGCGGTAAATTTTAGCAAAAAGGCCATAAAAACCCGGCAATACGATTGGCTGACTAAAATCACGTGGACAAAAAGATACACGCCATCCCGCGAGCTGGAGAGAAAACATTGGGAAAATTTGAGTACTTCTTCGACTGCTGCTAAAAAATCTACCTCAGAATAGTGCTGAAAATTGTTTGTTTCCCAGGTTTGTTTACTTCGAAGCTTCAACAAGGACCTCTCTGCAGGGAAAAGGTATTTTGTTAAGTTAACACGGTTGTTAGTAAAAAGCGTAACGACGTAACGGGTAACGACGTAACGGCGTAACGAGAAACCGCGTAACGGGATTTTTTTCCCTTCTTTCAGTTTCTTGATGTTGACTCTGTTTGTCTGTTTGCCTTTTTTATTGTATTTTTTTCGAGTAAAAAAAAAAAAGATTATTAACATTATTCGTATTTGGCAGGGTTTTTATGGCCTTTTTGCTAAAATTTACCGCATACCAAAAGGGCCTTTCAACGGGCGCATTTTCTCACGCTTCTGCGAGGTCGGTCGCTCCGGTTTAATTTGAATGTAAGTTTTGCTGCACGTTACAGTATAAACAAACTTAAT
Organism: Platygyra sinensis; assembly: GCA_019787425.1. Classification (NCBI taxonomy): domain Eukaryota; kingdom Metazoa; phylum Cnidaria; class Anthozoa; order Scleractinia; family Merulinidae; genus Platygyra; species Platygyra sinensis. Next base: position 13,694 of record JAHPZR010046267.1, read on the forward strand.
CAAGTCTAAAACAATCAGGAAAAACTCAATATGAGGCTCCGGAAATATGCTTCTGTGAATTGCCTTTAGCCTTAGAAAACTGGAATCCTATTTTTTAGTTTAATCCTCAGTTTTTATGTCATTCTTCTTATTATTCTTGCCTCGTCAAGCAATCGCTATGCTTGACAAGCCGGTCACCCCAAAGTGCAGACCACGTAGACTGCAGACCATGGAGACCGTGCAGACTGAGTATTTTTTCTTATTCTTATTTTTGCATTTACTTTTAACTCGCAAATGTTTTGGTTCTGGTCATATTAATTAGTGTTTAATCATATATCGCAGTGTTTGTTATGCGCAGGCCGCGCTCACAGCTCAGTATGTGACTGTTGACTTGTTATAGACTCTGGAAGGGAAACTTCCTTTAGTCCAAAATATTCTTAAGTAAAGCTATTTCAAAATGTAGAAATGAACCTTTCTTGTAATGTAATGTCACAAGCAACATGTGCAGTTTCTACTCAGGTGTACAAATGTAATATCCAGATGGCTGCAGAGCTCACACGAAACCGACGAGCATTTGAAATTCTCAGCGCTTTACGGTTGTCGTTATGAGTTGATGCGATGGTTGATTTATATGGCCCTTATTTGGCAGTTTTAAGGCGACCTAGACTACGAGCACTGTAGTCTCTCTTTCATTTAACACGTTGCATTTGCTAACTGCGTCGTGCGTGACGCGTAAGAAAAGTTTCCCGCTAGAATTTTTTACCGAGGTTTACTCACGGTCACGATCAACGGACTAACCGAAAGAGGCAACACTCCTAGTCTAATAGCGAAGATATCAGTGACGTCACGAGCAATGTTACGCAATATTTATGGTTGGCAAAAAGCGATCTAAACAAAAGAAATGACTGAAAATTCGTGTACTTCAAACGATTGTCGCTTAACATATATGCTAGATTTCATCCTGAAACCTGGAGGAAAGTTAGAATATCAGGATAATGCTTCACTGTTAAAGTTTAAAGGAAATCCGAGTATTGACACCTGCCGAAAACCGCGTTGGAAATTCGTCTGTGAGTAAAGGATTTGACCGGCTCGAAAGAGCTTTTGCCAATCACACGCATCAGTGATTTCGCGTGCGTGAGCGAAAATGACGTCAATGTTTGTAATCTTCGCTATAGCGATTCTGCACTTTTTTTAAGCAAGAGCGATTTGTTGAACGAATTCGCTTAGAGTCACCGTCCTTGCTTTGCAACAACAACAACAACAACACAACAAAAACAAATTGGACAAAATAATTAAAACCAAAACACCCGTCAAAAATTGACGCAATTTGAGCCCAGGATATGTTGAAGTTTAATTTTCTACTTGATTTTAGTATTAGTAGGGCCAGTAAATGGAATTTCCCATACAAAGTCTATTAAACGCGTTTTGTTTATTGAAAGTGTATATGACACAAAAAAAATAATTTCTGCTTATTTGAAAGGCCTTTCAAAATACAGAAGAACAGTGTTTTTCTTTTTGAAATATCTTTTTTTCGTTTTAGAGATATTGATGTTTTTCTATTATGCAAACTAGATCAATGATGATGCCATAATACTGCAACTGAGAAGTTGTAAAAGTTGAATAAACGATTACTCTGGAAATATTAAGCAGTGTTCTTGAAACTTGGCAATTGAGAACTTCGGTTGCAGTGACGAAACTGACTTCTATCTACTGGTCTCTTTGCTTCTTGCCCGTTAGTGGTCTTCATAACTCCTTTGGCTTATAGTTTTCGCTTTAAAGCAGTGTTATTCAAAGCTGAAAGTGTAAAAAGTAGCGAGTTTACTTCGACGCTAGTCAGGGGTTCACCGCACGCCACCTGACGATGTCGTGACTTGGAAAGGTTTCTTTCTCTTGCGTCAAGAAAAGCTAACGCTGACGAAAGGTCAGACAACGTGACAAAAGCTTCAAGATAAGATTAGTTTTGTGGTAGCGATGCGTGACATGAGACATCCCATATCATGCATAAAATCGAACAGATAATCATTGGTTAAGTAAATTTTGTTCCCCTACTCTGGCAGCGGTTAAGAGAAAACGTTACACGTATTTATACATGGTATATATTTCGTCTTCGTTTTCCATCTTTTTATTATTGTTTAACTAGATATTAATAACAGCATCAGAAAAAAAAAAAAAAAACAGGAAACAATTCCCGTTACGCGGTTTCTCGTTACGCCGTTACGTCGTTACCCGTTACGCCGTTACGTGTTTTACTAACAACCCACAAAGACTTCTTTAAGCTAGCCTCGATGAACCAGGCGTCTGAACCGGGCCTAAGTTCAGTTTTCAATCAAGATGACTTTTCTTCTTACAACTTAGTCTGTCCGAAGTGCCGCCATGCCAATACTGTTATACGTTGTTCTTGTTAACTTTCTTTTTTTTCTGAAGACTTCTTTCTTTTGGTTTTCTTTTATTATTGGGTTTCAGGGAATAGGTATCAATTCTTTTTAAGGGGATGGGTAGGTGGTGAGTCTACCTAGCAGGGGGCCTAGTGTTCTATTGTATGCCACCTGTCTCTTTGTGAATTTTGTGAATAAATAAATAAATAAATAATAAATAAATAAATAAATAAAATAAGATAAATAAACAGGTTAGATTTCATATTCCATAGACCCTTTGCATAATGGTGCCTAAATTTGAATAATAAGCAATTATTGAATGAGGCTGAGTAGGATATGAAGAATTCTGCAGATCAAGGAGGGTGTTATCCACAGAGGCCGAATCAATGTTGCGAATACGATTCGTGAATGCTTTCAATGTCTTAGCAGATCTGTCAGCCGTAGCCAGTTTTCCCCATAGTTTGGGTCCTAAGTAACGCAAAGAGTGCCTCCCATAGGTAACGGTATTATATCTGAGGGTAGAGAAAACAGACTGTCTCAGGTTGTATGCGGAAGTTTGATCAATAAAAATGCTACAAATACTATTTGGACATAGCCTATGTTTAACTTCATACATGAGAATACAGATATCCTGTAAACGCCTGTTCGCTAAAGTTGACAAATCAGCTCTCTCCAGTAGCTGAGAATAACTAGCGTGTTTGTCCTTATAAACTGCCCTCAAGCCCCTTTCCTGTAATCGTTCAAGTTTACGTGCGGCACTAGCTCTAGCTCTTCCGCCATAAGTTACGTGTCTCGTTGCATATAATCTCACAAATTATTGGATATTGAGTTAATATCTTGTCAACAATTAAACAACAGTGGATATGAGCACAATTTTCCCTCCTCCTGTTGCTTGCTACCGCTACCGAATTTTGCTCGTCCCTCGAATGTGCTTGCGTTTCATAATTTTACTTAAACTCATCCTGCTTACCCTAAACGTTAAAGCTTCTCTTGTCGCCAGAATCAGTCATTTCGACGCATAACTGTGGCCATTAACAGAAAATGTATTCCTACATAGAATAAACATGTAACTTACATGTAACATGTAACTTAAATAGCATCGCGCTGGCGTTGTGACCAACCTAGCAGTGAATCCGTCTAGCCACGCGAGCTGAATTATTCTCAGTGGTAAAAGCCCCTGACTTGAAGTACGTCTTGTTAAAAGTTTTCCTACTACTCCTCAGAAATTTTCTAAATCCCTGTGAAATATTTGTTGGGTTTATCGCTCTAATGCGTCAGGAGAATTTCTTTCATTTGAATCTAACTTCTTACATTCGCCAAGGACAAGAGCAGTCGTTCGGAGTTTACCATTCAACATTGATGTACAAAGAGCCATTATGAATTTTATCTTACTAATACATAAAACATCGACAGTAAAAGACTTCATTCAGAAATACAAATGAAACCAAACTCTAAACTTTTGGAGCTGGTTTCCTAAACAAATTACATGCATGAAGCTTATGACCGTAAAGAATACGATGATCGTATAAATTTTTTATTTGTTACTAAGTGAAACAGGTTTTTTTTAAAGATGGGTTTGAAACAAACCCAAAGATTTAACAGCTGTTTTTGAAAATAGGCATGATAAGAATGTAATGCATTGGTGAATATCAACTGTTTAAAGCCTCATCATTACTGATAACCGGAGAATGAATGAATGAATAAATAAATAAATAAAGCTAGCTTATACTCTTTTCCGTCAAGATTTATATGTCAGTGTGCAATGAAGTCTGTGGAAATTGGCTGCAAACTCTTTCTATCGCATTTTGCAATTTAATCTTTCAAATGCTCATGATAACTGCTTGTCTGTTCAAGATTCAGCGTTGAAGCTTTCCGTACTACAGTGAAGCTATTGTTTTTGCTCAGTCTTGTATGACTCACTGAAACAGCTAGAACTCTTTCGAATATAAATAAAGTCACATTGCACAGTGAACAGAATCAAAAAACAGGATTATTTTACTGGCAAGTTCAGAAACATACTCCGTGGTAATGAAGTGTTCGAAAGATTGGTGTCTGACAAACAAGCAACCAAAAGCTTTCCATCTTGTTGCTTTAGACCAATTAGCATATGCAGACAAATGCTGCCAAATATAACGTTCCTTTCTATTGCACAAAATTTTGTTCCATAATTTTCTTATCGTGCAGAGAAGTTATGTCGTTGTGCAGTTACTTTTTAACTTAGTCGTAAACGAGACAGTGTAAATCAGTCACCAAGGAGAATCACATGTAACTGTAGAAACATTAGTATGTTGGCTCGAATCTGACGTAACATTTTCAATTACTGATTACATTTTATTTTAGTGTAAATCAAAAGTACTGATGCAAACAAAGCTGAGAAGTGATAAGCACTTTGATGTATATCTAACCCTAACCCTAACCCTAACCCAAACTAAAACTTAGAGATTTTATCTTAAACAAGGATCATCCACTTCCAGCAATCTAATGGGAATGTGTGTTCCGAGAAAGACCCTCTGTCCCACTTTAAAAGGTTGTAAATAGGGATATCAGATTTAACACAGAAAGAGACTGGAGCCAAGAGTGTTTTTACACCATTTTCAAACAAAAAGCTATATAATTTATGTCACATACATGTATATGATTACTGTACTACTACTCATTACTATGATTTAGCCTAGAGTGTTGCCATAGCAACAACATACTAGATGTCATTTGTTTTCTGATTGTGATATACATTTGTGGTGCCAAGTTTGAAGAACAGTGCTCAATTATTTCTGGAAATATTCTTTATTCAGTATTTTATGATACCGTAAAATATGGTGATGTTCATGAAAAATTCAATTTCTTGAAAATACAAGATTACGACCCTTGAACACTTGTCAAAATCATCTTGAAATGATCTTGCTAATTTAAGGAAAGTTTACAGTGGTATAAGTTGACCAAAAATATGGATAAGATTTAACATATATAAACGAAACTTCGTAGGAAGGCTTTAAAGCCATGCACAACTCGATTGGTATAATTAGTTGTGAAAGGTTTTGCCTCAAATTGCCATCACAGGCTCATTCAGTTTCAAGGAAAATTTCCTAAAACTGCCGTAACTTTGCACAAAATAGAACAACCATTACACCCCTTCCCCCGAGATCCAATCTGAACCCCCCAGCGCTATTTCTGGCTTGTTAAACGCTTAATCCTTCTTGTAAGAAAATTTAAGAGCAATTTTCTCAAATGTCTATGTTCGTACCGACTGACTTTACGCCAACAAGAAAGGTATTTAAGTAGAATTACTGAAACTTAAGCTCATCAAAGACCTATAGAGTCGTAATGCAATAAACAAAAAAATCGTAACATTTTAACTTCTGCCACGTGACAGAGGATGACTTGTCAAGTGGGTGTGGTATAAAATGAGGTTACTTCCAAAAAAAGCCTGTAAAAAGCACTGAAAACAAGAGTCAACGGCAAAAACTTAGAGTCATTGCACAGAGCAAAACGGAAACTTCCATGATTGCTTGGTTGACAGTCAAATCTTGTTTTGCAACAGAGCAGGAAGTGTTGGCGTCAAAAACTATAAAACACTACTTAGCTGGTTGCCATAGCAACCATTTTTAGTAAAACCTTCATTTTCTGCTGTTTGAAGTTTAAATTTAAACAAAAATAACTCGCCATAAAGTGACTTCTTTTCCATCCGAACTCACTAATTTTCTTATTATTACAGTGTACCATAAAAGCCCACGTTGACGATCATGATGATGAAATACAAATTTAAAAAAGGTAAAATAAATTATGCAATCTCTTTAATTTAATTATTGCATGAGACCTCTCTGTTGTATTCCCTGACATTTGGTATACATTATGAACTTCCGACATCTGCAGTTTCTATCCGTTTTTTATTTCCGGGGGGTTGCAATTTAAAGTGCATATTGTAGCATAAAAATACGTAACACAATCAAAATAACAATAAAACTGGCAGTAGTCGAGAGGCTATTTCAACAGTTGGGATACAAGTAGTAAAGAGGAATTTGTGACCGTTAGCCAATCAGAGTGCAGCATTTTGTCACGTGACAAGCTCTTGAATTATCATCATGTAGCATTTGCAGGCTTAGGTCAGCGGTTTAAATCATTGACCAAGGAGGTTTGGACCCGAGTGAAAGAGAGTGGAACTGAGGGTAGGCCTTTGTCGATTATGCTAGCATTTTTTTCAGCATTTTTTGGGAAAACGAGCGGTTTTTTTTCGTTTTTTCTTGAAAAAGAATTGCTAGCATTTTCTGTCACTTTTCATGACTGTGATCCAGATTTGAGCACTCAGAAGGATAAATAATCCTAAAGTTTTACAATTTTGATTGTTTTCTGTCTGTTTCGACTGTTTGTGCGTTGTGTTACTTGTGTACTTGTGTTGTGTTACTTGTGTGTGTAGATTGTCTGTTTCTGTTACATGACGTACTAACACCAACGGAAAAAAAGGTATGAGCGGTCTGCGGGTAACTTGTGTGTGTACCCAGCGCATGGTAGTGCTTCAAATATGACTGTTTAGTGGCTGTTGGCTGGAAAAGTTTTAATTCTGACCCCCCCCCCCCCCCCTCCCACCAAGTTTTATAAACAAACAATTTTTAAGTATCACCTGTTGTTGATATGAGCATATAATGTAAGAGTTTGTAAGTTCTGTCTGAGATAAAACAAAGCATTTTTTGGAATTCAAGTGGCTTTTTTAAAGAAATCAGGCATTATTTTAGCATTTTTTGGCTTTACGCGAGAATTTCTAAAAGCATTAAATGCCAGTTTTCCTAGCATAATCGAGAAGGTCTAACTGAGGGCGGTCAAACATGAGAACTAGGCTGGGAGGATGTGGCGTCAAAACCCTAAGGCGCTTGCGTACATCCAAATAAGGCAAAAACAACCTGAAGTGACATCATCAAAACAGATTCTTTTCTGGGAAAAACAGTTTTAATAACAAAATCTTCAATGAATAATTACAATCCTACTAAAATGTCAATGTTCTCCATGCCCACATCCACGAATTCGGCTTTGGTGTATCCGTAGGGGTATGATTGGAAGATGTCGGCATCGACGATCCGCGTGTTGAAGACGACCTTGATATCACCACTTCAGGTTGTTTTTGCCTTATTTGGATGTACGCTAGTGCCTTAGGGTTTTGACGCCACATCCTCCCAGCCTCGTTCTTATGTTTGACCGCCCTTAGTTTCACTCCCTTTCACTCGGGTCCAAACCTCCTTGGTCGATGATTTAAACCGCTGACCTGAGCCTGCAAATGCTGCCGCTGATTGGTCAAAATTTGTCACGTGACAAAATGCTGCGCTCTGATTGGCTGCTAGTCACACAGTCCCGTCTTTACTACTGATGCACTTTAGTGACCGTTCCCACTCTGGATAGGTAGCCTTTGTAGAAAGGTTAAGAACATTAGTGCTACTATGATCAAATTTTTAACTCTTGATTTTTTTAGGTGTATCAGATAGGAGTCTATGAAAGAGTGAAAACGTGCATGCAGGCTACTCGTTTATGTCCTAAAATGGCTTCGATAGAAAAGATGCGATTTTTGTCATAGTGGCACTTTAAGCCTTGATTGTAAATCATTTTGAACCAAGTTGAGTGCATGCATGCAAACGTCTATTCAAAATTGGCGTCCCACCTTGCCTTAACCTATATTTTGATCACGTGACTTGTCATCTGACCGTTTTCTTTATTTTTGGTAAATCTTTATATTTTTGTTGAAGAAAAAAAACTTAATTTTACCACAATTGCTACTAATCTCGCATTCTGGGCCCGGTTGTTCAAAACCGCGATTAGCGCTAATCGGGCATTAAATTGCTTAACCGACGATTAAAATATAACCTGCGATTAGATTGTATTGCTCAAAGCCTGATGAGCGCTAATCAAACTCTAATCAGCGGGTTAAATTTAACACACCTCCGGAGGAGGATTAACTCACTAATCTGCCGATTAAACTTGAAGAAGTATGTTCGCCTTGTTGTTTCATCTCCCTTGCATTGGACAAATGTTATCGATATAATCTATAGTGAGCAAGAGCTTCAGATTCGGCGGATTTGTGGAGAAAAACAAAGCGTGGCCATGCTCTTGAAGCAATGGACCAAAGTGCTCCTAGCACTAAGATTTTATGCTTATGGCAACTTTCTTCAAGGCCACAGTTTCACGGGCAGGTTTTTCGCCGGGGAAGCCATTTGAAAACGAAAGTTTTGCGCAATTCTATGACGTAAAATAGCGTAAAACTACATTATAATCAATTAAAATAATCCACTTAACGCTTAATCACGGATTACTTAATCAACGGTTTAATCTCCAACAACCATTTTCTAACCCACAATTAGAAAATTTAATCAACGATTAGGCTTAATCAGACGTTAGTTTAATCGCGGTTTTGAACAACCAGGCCCTGATTAGACAATTTTCTGTTGTCGATAGGAGTCCAGACAACGCTCCTCGAGTCAGTGTGTCAAGCAATGCCTTTTTCAGCTCACGCTCTGAAAACAATTTTGTTTAACGTGATGTTGTGGCATAAACAAATTGAATGTGGTTTAGCCTGGTCTGTACTCTTATCGAAAACGATACGCGTCATCACAGTGATCAAAATTTGTTGTGGACTCACGAGACGCACTGTGACGAAGCATACTCTTTGTTGATAAGAGTGCAGACCACGCTAAACTACATTCAGTTTGTTAATGTTAGCATTTTCGTTAAGATTTTTTCCTACGCGGATAGCCATTCAAAGTTGATAGCATTAGTATAGCGACTTAAAGCATCCCGCGTGAAAGCCTCTAGGCTTCTTGTTAAACATAAAACATCCATGGAAATTTATCTAAAACTAACCTTCAGATAGATCTTTCTCAAAGTATGCTTTATCTGCTTTATGCTCTTCTTCTTTAATTGTGGCTCTAATTCCTTTCAAGTAAGTCAGAAAAGAATCATATTCATCCCTACTCGCTGGTGATGTAGTCTGCATGTAGTTGGCGGCAATAGAACGTAAGACTTCTTCTCTTGTAGGAATATACATGGGTGCCCGGGGAGCTTCAGCATTTACACCTGAGGACTGGTTCTGTCCTGATGACACTGTACTACAGATGCACCATGTTGCCCAACATTTCGAGATCCTTCTGATTCTACTGTTTAAAAGAGGAGTCCTATCCAGTGTGTTGTGTCCTGTAGGCTCCATGGTTTCCACATCAATCTTTAATTTCACAGCTGATGAACAGAGAAAAAAATTAAAATATTTCCATATTAGTACAAAAAAATGGTGTGCAAAGGTTTATGGCTAATGACTCCGACATTAGATTTTGCACGTGACTTTCTGATTATGCAACTTTATCGCTTTGTATAATTTTGTTAAACCAAAACCAGAATTTAGTCTCAACTACTATAATGGCTATGCCAACGCTTCTAAAGATCCGTCTTATGTTGTTTTGCGAGGAAGGCCAATGAATCTATGTGAACTCGATGAACTTTTTTTTGCATTGACAAGACTGTGTCTCGGTTTGCTGTGGAAAAAACCTTGGCGACAGGTTTAACATTTTTACAGCAGGAAGTATCACAGATATTTGCTACCTGGATAGATCGTCTGTATTATTATTTGGGGCAGCTTAGTTTTAAAAGTGAATCGACGAATCACAAAAAAAAATCTTCTAAAGTGCCTCAAGCCAGCCCTTGTAAAATAAGTACCGGGATCTCGCCGGGATCCCGCCAAGATTCCCACCGGGATCCCGCCGAGGTGGCCCATTTTCCCGGCGGGATCCTTCCCGGGGAAGATTCCCGCCGCGTATCTCGGCAACAATCCCGCCGAGAAATCTATACTCGCCGGGATCCCGCCAAGAAAAAAGCTCTTCTCCAGGATCCCGGCGAGAATCCTGCCGGGAAGCAAAACGTTGATAGCATTCGCGGCGAGAACTTAATTCTCGCCGAGTAAAAATTCTTCTATAGAAATCCTGCCCAGAACTTGTACATTCTTGTTGCTGAAACGAAATTACCGGAGAGGGTGCGTTAAATCTGATCTTGAGATTTGACCTTGGAAGCAAGTGCCACTCTAAAACTATCGTGAGCCACATCTAGTTAAAGTTTTAATAGTTATTACGACTCAATCTTACGATTCCGCATGTCGAAAACAAGCCGTGAAGACGAAATCCCAAGTGTGTTTTACCTAGCATTCCGATCGCGTCTAGACAAACATTACAATGAGACAACAAACATTAAGTGGCGACGACTAGCTGCGTGCTCTGAAACGTGCTAGTTAATAGAGGAAAGATAAGATCTTTGTTGACTTTCCTATGTGGCTGCTTTGTTTTGAGATTTCTGCATGATTTTAATTTTAAACTTAGAAGTCCATAGATAAAATTACCTCTCTGTTCTCAAGATTGCAGTGACCATCACTCAGCGATTATCTTCCGATAGCAAACTCCGAAAATTGTCTGTAATATCAAGCCCCCCTTGGCTTTGAAAGGTCTTAAAAATTTTCTTCGTGACAGCATTCGGCAAATCTCTTTGGTGAAGATCTTCCCGCAGGCCACACAAATAACGAACTTGCCGCGGGAATCTTCCCGCCAAGGTCTTAACCCGGCAATACGATTGGCTGACTAAAATCACGTGGGACAAAAGATACACGCCATCCCGCGAGCTGGAGAGAAAACATTTGGGAAAATTTGAGTACTTCTTCGACTGCTGCTAAAAAATCTACCTCAGAATAGTGCTGAAAAATTGTTTGTTTCCCAGGTTTGTTTACTTCGAAGCTTCAACAAGGACCTCTCTGCAGGGAAAAGGTATTTTGTTAAGAAACTATTTGAAACTTGCGTGTCCAGCTTTGTGATGCTGTCAAACGCGTGAAGTTGGTTCAGTTGGTGGTGCGAGGAATTTTCACAAATACGGTTGTTTGTTTAAAACGCGTAACGGCGTAATCGGGTAACGACGTAACGGGTGTTAACGAGAAACCGCGGTACGG
>JAHPZR010046269.1:0-15008 GCA_019787425.1 Platygyra sinensis
TCATTGTAGGTTGTCAGAGTTGGAAGCAGAAGCGAAAGAACCAGACAATCACAAGGCCTGGAGTTGAACATTGTCAATGGTTTATTCTTCCGCTTCTGCTTGCAACTCCGACAATGCAGTTTTCTCTTGATCATAAGCGACAGAGTCATAAGCAGAATCAGTGTTCTGCTTCTGACTCTGTAGGTTTGATCTTCACTACATGTAGATCGTATCACTCTACGCTTCTGATTACGACTCCGACTACAACTCCGTTGCTAGTGAAAACTAGCCTTAAAGGGGCACTAAACCAAATCATTATAGTACAGACCTGTCCACAGGCATTTAGCACAATAGTCTACATACATATATGGATGTCAAGAAAGGTCATCAGTTATTCATGAAACACTTTTTAGACCAGCATGAAAGCCTTTGTATATAGCATTGCACCAAATTATATTTCTTACCTTAGTAGGGGGTCCCTCTGGAGATGAGAGCTGAGCTTCATCAGTGATACTAAACAAAGGAAAAGAAAAGAGAACACCAACAGAAATGAAAAGTTGGTCAAAACTGAATTTACCCTTCCATTATTATCAAGAGTTCTTGTGACTGATAGTTGTCAATTTGAGAGACATAATGTAGTGGCCTTATATGGTTCCTTCATCTGACAGTTTGAGGAGCATTGTATTCCTCTAGTGCGAGTCACTCTGACTCACATGATAGCTCACAGTACAGTGTACCCGTTTCTACTCAGGACTCAAATTGTCAGACAGTGTAACCCCCCCAAAAAATATCGGGGAGGAAATTAACAAAAGTGTAATAGCATCCCCTCTAAGGAAGTAAGAGTTGAAAACCAACCTGGTCAGCTATTAAGCCCTGTTAAAATTACAGATTTTGTCTTATTTGATATGATTGCCCTAGATTTTGTTAAATATTAGTTCCGTAATGACACAACATCACCTGCATGTACCTGTGTTCATGAAATGTAAATTTAAAATTATCTTTGACATCACTGCTTGTTTGGTTCACAGTGCATTAATATACATAATTATGCATAAAGGATAAAACTGAACATAACTGCTCTTAAGAGAGAGGTGGAGAAACCTTTAGGAACTGAAGCCTATGTACGTGTAGATTCAGCAACTGAGGAAATAGAGCAGATAGTACTCCACTTACCATCACCAGTAGAGAACAGTATTTGGATGAACATAACTGAACTGGGTTTAAGGATTTATTTATTAACTCCTGGAAAGTCCATTTATGGAGCTGCATTGAAGGTTTAAGGTTTTGCATACCTGTACCATATCAAATAAATTAATTTATTGCCAGAGTTTTTGTTTTTTACCTTAAAGATTCCTTGAGACTTTCACTCCATTGTGATGATAGGTAATCAGACACCAAACCAAAGGCATATCTCACATAGTCCACTGAAAATGGAAACAGCGGCAACAAATTAAATAACCTGTACAAACTGACTAACTGTTTGCATAACTGCCTAGCAATTGCCTGACTGACTGACTGACTGATTGACTGACTGACTGACTGGCTGACTAGCTGACTGACTGACTGATTGACTGACCGAGCGACTGAGCGACTGACTGATCGACTGACTGACTGACTGACCGACTGACCGACCGACTGACTGACTGACTGACTGACTGACTGACTGACTGACTGACTGACTGACTGACTGACTGACTGATTGACTGAATAAAATGCAGCAGCCCCTGGCAGAGCTCTCTGGCAGGCATTCTATTGTGAATCTACGTCAGATGTAAGGACAGTGGTAAACAAAACTTTGCAATTTGAGGACAATGTTGATTGGCTACTCTTGATTCATTGCTCACTGACAAGTGCTGATCTCCCAATTAGATGTTGGCAGACTTCATATCATTCATATTCTAATCAAAAAGCACTGAATTGTTGCATTGGAGATAACATTTATCACCACTAAAAGCTAAAAAAACCCACCTCTAGTAGCTTCTGTGTGTCGTTTACTGCGAACAAAGGTGGCACTCTGGGAACCTTTAGACACAAGGACACCACTTGAAGATACACTATCAGCAGTCTGCTCAACCTAATGATGAGGCAGCCCAGATTGGAATACACTACATTATTGTACATTCAATAACTTTTGTGTGTTGTGATATCCAGCATAATGAAGGTGTAAGAATATGTACACGTAAGGGTTATCAGCCTGTGCGTTTGGGCTGATAACTCTTTACATGTACCTCACCCTTGATTATTCTGGATATCACAAAAATATCATTCATCCAGTAATTGCTTGTAAATTATGTATTGCTGCAAAGAAAATACAAAGTTAACAGAAGTTATGTATTCATCTGTGAGTGAAATCAGTTTGGTCTGAAGATTTTTGAAATAGATTTGCTGTGCATAACTACATTGCACAGTAACTGTAACTTTTGATGTAAAATGTTTCAATAATATTTATTTCTCAAAGAATGAGCAATGGCAGCTTCACACCATTTGCTTTACAAACATGAAAATGGAACTTTCAAATCCCCTTCCACTTTCAAATATAAGGACAAGTTTATTTGAATCACTCAGAATTCTTTCAAATGGCAACAATATTTGCTACAAGTGTTACATTTCATTTCATTTGATTAAATAGCTTTGTTATTGACCATATGTATACTATTGCTAAATAGAGTTAACTTGTTTTTCAAAAAAAGAAATTAAGACAGTAAAAGAGGAAAAACTAGAACAAAGGAATGTATCCATAAAATTGATCATGCATGCATCCTCAAAATGAGACATTTACAACATCTTCACAGTTGCCTTGCTCTAGTAATTAACAATTATTCTTTGAAATCGAGGTAAATATTCTGCCACTATTCACCGAGATTGAGAAGAATAATTGTTTTAGTATATACACAGGAAGTGATCTCAACAACATTTCAGAAGGAAACCATTAAAAATCGATTTAATTGGCCTAGCTCTCAATTCATGCTCGGAAAACGTGCAAGCTGTACAAAGCATGCGCGAATTAGCGAAACTATTTACAGAATCTTTGAACATGGAAAATCTATAGTTAATCTTCGAAAAAACCTCGTGACAGTCTAGAATAATGGCCCTTAAACACTGTTCAAATCAGTGTGAATCAAAAGTATGCTTAATTCAAAAGTATGCTCTATTTTTGTTTGGCTTACGCATTATTCACTCCGTAGGGGGTGAATAATGCTCATTAGCCAGAGATAGCGAACCAATCAGATTGCTTAAAACACCAAGATCACTGAGTGTGTATATACTAAAAGAGGTTATCACTATGAGAATCTATTTGCTAAATCAAAGTTGTGCATTTCAATACCTTTGCTTTTAACCAAGCTATAACCTTGTCATTATTAAGTCTGTACACTTGAAGGTCATCGTCACCCTTCACATCGCAGATGTGGAGAATCTCCTCAGATGTTAGACAACCAGTCAGCCTGGTGATGGATTGGTGCCCCTCATCCAACAATAATTGTTCTAACGTTCTAAACTAAATTTCAAAGGTACATTGGTGAGTATGTGGTTTTGCCTTTGATTCGCTGAACTGACGGCTATCAAGCAGGTCACCGTACATGTAAAGTGTACAAGTAGCTATTGACCTAGTGCGAGGTCAAGATGGCTGCATATATACATGTACTGGCTAAGATATCTTTTCATTGGACTGATCAAGGCGTTGTTGAAGTCCATTCTCAAGCAAAAAAACAGAAAAAAAGAAGAAAAATTGTTCCTGACGGCCAAAATCCAGCCATCTTGACCAAACAAGCTTGTTACCTAAACAGAGGATAAATTAATTAATACTTAGGTACATGTAACTCTGGTGGGACCTGTGATGGACTGGCATTGCATGAAGGGGGAGGGGTAGGTGGAAAGGGGAGAATTAAAAATACTTGTGGTCAATTCATTCTACATGTATCTGAATCAGGAATAAACACTAGCAGGGCAGACTACTAGTAACTGAAGGTTTTCATGGAAAAAGGGCATACAGTGTATATCGCTTTTTGGGTTTATTCTCATTTCTTGCAGGATCAAGCTAATTTTTGGGAGACTGACTTGTTTGGAAATGGTTTTCATGCCACGACAAGTCCATCTGCCAAAAATAAGCTTGATCCTGCAAGAAATGAAAATCGCCCTTTTTGCATGAAAGCCTTCAATTAAAAGCTCTAAAGAAGGCTGTAAAGTACTGTTAGTAGTAAAAATAGTCAAATGTACATGTACAATGTACAGTCCATAGGAGGCTTAGGTACCTTTTGTGAAAACTTAGTGAGATATGGCAAGATGAGGAACAATGGGTCCACAGGTGTTATGACATAGAGACTTCCATCTAAGAAAGAAAAGATTTCAACCTTAAAAACACAAGATTTAAACCTAAAATGTAAATTACCAGTATACAATTAATATATACCCATACATACAAAATTGCAGAGTTCTACAATATTGTTAAAAGCCAGGCCGGTGACCTGACCTGAAAACTGGCAGCTACATTTTAAAACAAATTGTCAAAGGTACAGACACTGCAGTTGTCATAGGCCTGCCTAATTCTAACACCCTAGAAAAGAGGTGCAAATAAATAAATGTGGTAGAGATTCCACTCTAACTCAACATCTCTAGACCCTGAGATACAGTTAAAGGTTTCAATTTAACTTTCAAAAATTTGCCCAGGCCCAAAGTGTCTTTTATGTTGCTAATAATGTAAACACAGAAAAAGTACTTTTACCATTGCTATGCTAAACTATTAACTCAAAAGTGTATGTGAACTTAAAAAACATCGCAACCCTGTTTATACATGTATGTAAAAAAGCGAAGCCTTGGAGATGACTGGCTCATAGCTGCTGGAGCTTAACCCGGTTTCTATATTTTTGGACGGAATGTAAGTCTGTTTCAGGTCACTCTCCTGCAATTTGTTAGGTTTCCCCAACAATTTGCTGGTACCTATTTATATTCCTGGGTGGAGAGAGGCACTGTGAGAGTAACAATGCAAGTTCCCCCCCCCCCCTCCCCCCCGTCTAAACCTCTAAACATGCAGCGTCTAAACCTCTAAACATGCAGCACAATTCACACTCAGTACCTTTTTGAACAGAATCCTCCACAAACCATGACCTAGTTTCCTCCTTAAATCGCAAAACTTCAAAGATCTTCTCTCCATTGTGGGATAGCAAAAATTGAAGTTCCTTACCTGAAAACGACCAATCACAGACAAGTACTGTTGTGAACTGCAGAAATAGTCTCTCATTGAAATAACTACTACAAACATTTATTTATTGTTTTATCATGTAAAAACCAAGCAACTAGATTTGATAGCATTGGTTCCTTGGCTCCCTATTCATGGTGTCAACATTTCTAATAAATGAATACATAGGGATAAAAACTATTATATGATTCATAATGATTAATATTTATCCTTACTTACTCATGTTACTTTTTGCTTTAACCCTTTCACTCCCAAGGGGTCTCCCTTTGACGAGTAAAATCGTCTGGCGTTAGACAGAGTAAAATCTATTAAGTCACTCTTGGGAGTGAAAGGGTTAAGGGAGATAGTTTTTTAACCCTTTCACTCCCAAGGGGTCTCCCTTTGACGAGTAAAATCGTCTGGCGTTAGACAGAGTAAAATCTTCTGGCGTTAGACAGAGTAAAATCTATTAAGTCACTCTTGGGAGTGAAAGGGTTAATGCTTCATTACAAATTGGTCTTCGCTACTTTAAAGAAAATTCTTTTGTTTTATTCATGTTGCTTTATAATTTTTTCCCACAGATCCAACAGCACAAATTTGGATGACCCCTTTTCAAACCCTGTCTAAACATTAAGAATGAAGAAATTAAAGTGTGCGTAATTTACATATGTATGGCGTAGGTATCCAGTTACAAAAAGTTGTGATCGGATACCTGTAACTGGTCATCAGGTGATTGCATACTGACATTGTGACAATCAGGATCAAGAATTTTGTTATAGATATGATTAATAATAGTACTAAGCCTGAGTGGAGTCCAATTCAGTCTCTTATCATACCAGTGATTAACAAAACTAGATGACCGCGAAGTTGGAGTCACGTTTATTAGACAACAAGTCTGATTACAATTTATACAGATTATTGAATGACAAAATGTCCTGTTACCAATTAGTCATAAGCATTAATAATTTCCCAAAAAAACTAAGTTCCATTTGAAAAGTAGCTTTCAATAGTCATTTTAATTGTTTTAACTGAAATCATAGTTAGTGGAGGGGGACTAACTATGTTGAAATTATGGAGAATAAATTGAAAATTCGCTTTAAGTTTCCTTGAAAACAGTCACCATAGATAAACCTCCTCAATTTTACAAAGTCAGTCATTTGAACTGGTTACTATAGTGATTTTAATCAATGTTGTGATTGGTGGATTTAGTTGAGAGAACGTGAAATGATTGGTCCATGTACCTGTCTGATTACAGGTGTTTGATCACAGCTAACTGTCCGATTACACTGTGCAATTACAACTTTGCAGATAAATTATGGCAAAATAGAGCAGTGTATACACCAATCACATTTGTATTGTAGTTATCATATATGCTACCTGTCCTTGGATGCGGAATCTTGATGAACACGGGGTCTGCTTCACCACATATTTCTGGAGCACAAACAGCACTTTCTGCCCGTTTGGTACAAACATAAATAGAATAAACTGAGATTTAAGCTTAAGTAGAGTGATCTGATTAATAAAAATCGTCAGCTTAAGGACTCTATTTCTTTAAAATGTTAAGAAAACGTAAATACTAAGCTTACATGTATACCCCTGCAGGAAAGTTGATGTGGTCAGTAGCGACAGTATATGATTGCTACTTCTACACGACAAAGGACGTATTTACTTTTTTCTAGAATACATGCAGACGACGTACCTGGAGCAACAAGTATCCATTGGGTCACTTCTTTGTGCGTTTTCTTGTCAATCTGTGTATTTCGTGGCATCGTTCTGCCGCTTTTCGTTGTGCTTGTAGTCAGATCCTAGACGTTTTCACGCGCGAAAATTTCTCATGCAGACAACCGCTGCTGTACTGTAGGCTCATTCAGGCCCAGGCCTAAGAACCTACACAGGTTCCGGTAAATGGTTCCGGTACTTTTCATTTGCCCGTTGGCAGCCGTTGGCCCTTGTTCAGGCGCTTGTTTAAAGTTTTTTGTTCACTCCCAAGCTGTCCATAAGCTGTTCGTTTTCCAAACCTGAAGCTCTGTAATTTGTTTTATTTTGTTCTTTAACTACTTTTAAATTTTTAACAATAGCAGGGCAGACTACTAGTAACTGAAGGTTTTCATGGAAAAAGGGCATACAGTGTATATCGCTTTTTGGGTTTATTCTCATTTCTTGCAGGATCAAGCTAATTTTTGGGAGACTGACTTGTTTGGAAATGGTTTCATGCCACGACAAGTCCATCTGCCAAAAATAAGCTTGATCCTGCAAGAAATGAAAATCGCCCTTTTTGCATGAAAGCCTTCAATTAAAAGCTCTAAAGAAGGCTGTAAAGTACTGTTAGTAGTAAAAATAGTCAAATGTACATGTACAATGTACAGTCCATAGGAGGCTTAGGTACCTTTTGTGAAAACTTAGTGAGATATGGCAAGATGAGGAACAATGGGTCCACAGGTGTTATGACATAGAGACTTCCATCTAAGAAAGAAAAGATTTCAACCTTAAAAACACAAGATTTAAACCTAAAATGTAAATTACCAGTATACAATTAATATATACCCATACATACAAAATTGCAGAGTTCTACAATATTGTTAAAAGCCAGGCCGGTGACCTGACCTGAAAACTGGCAGCTACATTTTAAAACAAATTGTCAAAGGTAGATTGTTAAAAATTTAAAAGTAGTTAAAGAACAAAATAAAACAAATTACAGAGCTTCAGGTTTGGAAAACGAACAGCTTATGGACAGCTTGGGAGTGAACAAAAAACTTTAAACAAGCGCCTGAACAAGGGCCAACGGCTGCCAACGGGCAAATGAAAAGTACCGGAACCATTTACCGGAACCTGTGTAGGTTCTTAGGCCTGGGCCTGAATGAGCCTACAGTACAGCAGCGGTTGTCTGCATGAGAAATTTTCGCGCGTGAAAACGTCTAGGATCTGACTACAAGCACAACGAAAAGCGGCAGAACGATGCCACGAAATACACAGATTGACAAGAAAACGCACAAAGAAGTGACCCAATGGATACTTGTTGCTCCAGGTACGTCGTCTGCATGTATTCTAGAAAAAAGTAAATACGTCCTTTGTCGTGTAGAAGTAGCAATCATATACTGTCGCTACTGACCACATCAACTTTCCTGCAGGGGTATACATGTAAGCTTAGTATTTACGTTTTCTTAACATTTTAAAGAAATAGAGTCCTTAAGCTGACGATTTTTATTAATCAGATCACTCTACTTAAGCTTAAATCTCAGTTTATTCTATTTATGTTTGTACCAAACGGGCAGAAAGTGCTGTTTGTGCTCCAGAAATATGTGGTGAAGCAGACCCCGTGTTCATCAAGATTCCGCATCCAAGGACAGGTAGCATATATGATAACTACAATACAAATGTGATTGGTGTATACACTGCTCTATTTTGCCATAATTTATCTGCAAAGTTGTAATTGCACAGTGTAATCGGACAGTTAGCTGTGATCAAACACCTGTAATCAGACAGGTACATGGACCAATCATTTCACGTTCTCTCAACTAAATCCACCAATCACAACATTGATTAAAATCACTATAGTAACCAGTTCAAATGACTGACTTTGTAAAATTGAGGAGGTTTATCTATGGTGACTGTTTTCAAGGAAACTTAAAGCGAATTTTCAATTTATTCTCCATAATTTCAACATAGTTAGTCCCCCTCCACTAACTATGATTTCAGTTAAAACAATTAAAATGACTATTGAAAGCTACTTTTCAAATGGAACTTAGTTTTTTTGGGAAATTATTAATGCTTATGACTAATTGGTAACAGGACATTTTGTCATTCAATAATCTGTATAAATTGTAATCAGACTTGTTGTCTAATAAACGTGACTCCAACTTCGCGGTCATCTAGTTTTGTTAATCACTGGTATGATAAGAGACTGAATTGGACTCCACTCAGGCTTAGTACTATTATTAATCATATCTATAACAAAATTCTTGATCCTGATTGTCACAATGTCAGTATGCAATCACCTGATGACCAGTTACAGGTATCCGATCACAACTTTTTGTAACTGGATACCTACGCCATACATATGTAAATTACGCACACTTTAATTTCTTCATTCTTAATGTTTAGACAGGGTTTGAAAAGGGGTCATCCAAATTTGTGCTGTTGGATCTGTGGGAAAAAATTATAAAGCAACATGAATAAAACAAAAGAATTTTCTTTAAAGTAGCGAAGACCAATTTGTAATGAAGCATTAACCCTTTCACTCCCAAGAGTGACTTAATAGATTTTACTCTGTCTAACGCCAGAAGATTTTACTCTGTCTAACGCCAGACGATTTTACTCGTCAAAGGGAGACCCCTTGGGAGTGAAAGGGTTAAAAAACTATCTCCCTTAACCCTTTCACTCCCAAGAGTGACTTAATAGATTTTACTCTGTCTAACGCCAGACGATTTTACTCGTCAAAGGGAGACCCCTTGGGAGTGAAAGGGTTAAAGCAAAAAGTAACATGAGTAAGTAAGGATAAATATTAATCATTATGAATCATATAATAGTTTTTATCCCTATGTATTCATTTATTAGAAATGTTGACACCATGAATAGGGAGCCAAGGAACCAATGCTATCAAATCTAGTTGCTTGGTTTTTACATGATAAAACAATAAATAAATGTTTGTAGTAGTTATTTCAATGAGAGACTATTTCTGCAGTTCACAACAGTACTTGTCTGTGATTGGTCGTTTTCAGGTAAGGAACTTCAATTTTTGCTATCCCACAATGGAGAGAAGATCTTTGAAGTTTTGCGATTTAAGGAGGAAACTAGGTCATGGTTTGTGGAGGATTCTGTTCAAAAAGGTACTGAGTGTGAATTGTGCTGCATGTTTAGAGGTTTAGACGCTGCATGTTTAGAGGTTTAGACGGGGGGAGGGGGGGGGGGGAACTTGCATTGTTACTCTCACAGTGCCTCTCTCCACCCAGGAATATAAATAGGTACCAGCAAATTGTTGGGGAAACCTAACAAATTGCAGGAGAGTGACCTGAAACAGACTTACATTCCGTCCAAAAATATAGAAACCGGGTTAAGCTCCAGCAGCTATGAGCCAGTCATCTCCAAGGCTTCGCTTTTTTACATACATGTATAAACAGGGTTGCGATGTTTTTTAAGTTCACATACACTTTTGAGTTAATAGTTTAGCATAGCAATGGTAAAAGTACTTTTTCTGTGTTTACATTATTAGCAACATAAAAGACACTTTGGGCCTGGGCAAATTTTTGAAAGTTAAATTGAAACCTTTAACTGTATCTCAGGGTCTAGAGATGTTGAGTTAGAGTGGAATCTCTACCACATTTATTTATTTGCACCTCTTTTCTAGGGTGTTAGAATTAGGCAGGCCTATGACAACTGCAGTGTCTGTACCTTTGACAATTTGTTTTAAAATGTAGCTGCCAGTTTTCAGGTCAGGTCACCGGCCTGGCTTTTAACAATATTGTAGAACTCTGCAATTTTGTATGTATGGGTATATATTAATTGTATACTGGTAATTTACATTTTAGGTTTAAATCTTGTGTTTTTAAGGTTGAAATCTTTTCTTTCTTAGATGGAAGTCTCTATGTCATAACACCTGTGGACCCATTGTTCCTCATCTTGCCATATCTCACTAAGTTTTCACAAAAGGTACCTAAGCCTCCTATGGACTGTACATTGTACATGTACATTTGACTATTTTTACTACTAACAGTACTTTACAGCCTTCTTTAGAGCTTTTAATTGAAGGCTTTCATGCAAAAAGGGCGATTTTCATTTCTTGCAGGATCAAGCTTATTTTTGGCAGATGGACTTGTCGTGGCATGAAAACCATTTCCAAACAAGTCAGTCTCCCAAAAATTAGCTTGATCCTGCAAGAAATGAGAATAAACCCAAAAAGCGATATACACTGTATGCCCTTTTTCCATGAAAACCTTCAGTTACTAGTAGTCTGCCCTGCTAGTGTTTATTCCTGATTCAGATACATGTAGAATGAATTGACCACAAGTATTTTTAATTCTCCCCTTTCCACCTACCCCTCCCCCTTCATGCAATGCCAGTCCATCACAGGTCCCACCAGAGTTACATGTACCTAAGTATTAATTAATTTATCCTCTGTTTAGGTAACAAGCTTGTTTGGTCAAGATGGCTGGATTTTGGCCGTCAGGAACAATTTTTCTTCTTTTTTTCTGTTTTTTTGCTTGAGAATGGACTTCAACAACGCCTTGATCAGTCCAATGAAAAGATATCTTAGCCAGTACATGTATATATGCAGCCATCTTGACCTCGCACTAGGTCAATAGCTACTTGTACACTTTACATGTACGGTGACCTGCTTGATAGCCGTCAGTTCAGCGAATCAAAGGCAAAACCACATACTCACCAATGTACCTTTGAAATTTAGTTTAGAACGTTAGAACAATTATTGTTGGATGAGGGGCACCAATCCATCACCAGGCTGACTGGTTGTCTAACATCTGAGGAGATTCTCCACATCTGCGATGTGAAGGGTGACGATGACCTTCAAGTGTACAGACTTAATAATGACAAGGTTATAGCTTGGTTAAAAGCAAAGGTATTGAAATGCACAACTTTGATTTAGCAAATAGATTCTCATAGTGATAACCTCTTTTAGTATATACACACTCAGTGATCTTGGTGTTTTAAGCAATCTGATTGGTTCGCTATCTCTGGCTAATGAGCATTATTCACCCCCTACGGAGTGAATAATGCGTAAGCCAAACAAAAATAGAGCATACTTTTGAATTAAGCATACTTTTGATTCACACTGATTTGAACAGTGTTTAAGGGCCATTATTCTAGACTGTCACGAGGTTTTTTCGAAGATTAACTATAGATTTTCCATGTTCAAAGATTCTGTAAATAGTTTCGCTAATTCGCGCATGCTTTGTACAGCTTGCACGTTTTCCGAGCATGAATTGAGAGCTAGGCCAATTAAATCGATTTTTAATGGTTTCCTTCTGAAATGTTGTTGAGATCACTTCCTGTGTATATACTAAAACAATTATTCTTCTCAATCTCGGTGAATAGTGGCAGAATATTTACCTCGATTTCAAAGAATAATTGTTAATTACTAGAGCAAGGCAACTGTGAAGATGTTGTAAATGTCTCATTTTGAGGATGCATGCATGATCAATTTTATGGATACATTCCTTTGTTCTAGTTTTTCCTCTTTTACTGTCTTAATTTCTTTTTTTGAAAAACAAGTTAACTCTATTTAGCAATAGTATACATATGGTCAATAACAAAGCTATTTAATCAAATGAAATGAAATGTAACACTTGTAGCAAATATTGTTGCCATTTGAAAGAATTCTGAGTGATTCAAATAAACTTGTCCTTATATTTGAAAGTGGAAGGGGATTTGAAAGTTCCATTTTCATGTTTGTAAAGCAAATGGTGTGAAGCTGCCATTGCTCATTCTTTGAGAAATAAATATTATTGAAACATTTTACATCAAAAGTTACAGTTACTGTGCAATGTAGTTATGCACAGCAAATCTATTTCAAAAATCTTCAGACCAAACTGATTTCACTCACAGATGAATACATAACTTCTGTTAACTTTGTATTTTCTTTGCAGCAATACATAATTTACAAGCAATTACTGGATGAATGATATTTTTGTGATATCCAGAATAATCAAGGGTGAGGTACATGTAAAGAGTTATCAGCCCAAACGCACAGGCTGATAACCCTTACGTGTACATATTCTTACACCTTCATTATGCTGGATATCACAACACACAAAAGTTATTGAATGTACAATAATGTAGTGTATTCCAATCTGGGCTGCCTCATCATTAGGTTGAGCAGACTGCTGATAGTGTATCTTCAAGTGGTGTCCTTGTGTCTAAAGGTTCCCAGAGTGCCACCTTTGTTCGCAGTAAACGACACACAGAAGCTACTAGAGGTGGGTTTTTTTAGCTTTTAGTGGTGATAAATGTTATCTCCAATGCAACAATTCAGTGCTTTTTGATTAGAATATGAATGATATGAAGTCTGCCAACATCTAATTGGGAGATCAGCACTTGTCAGTGAGCAATGAATCAAGAGTAGCCAATCAACATTGTCCTCAAATTGCAAAGTTTTGTTTACCACTGTCCTTACATCTGACGTAGATTCACAATAGAATGCCTGCCAGAGAGCTCTGCCAGGGGCTGCTGCATTTTATTCAGTCAATCAGTCAGTCAGTCAGTCAGTCAGTCAGTCAGTCAGTCAGTCAGTCAGTCAGTCAGTCAGTCAGTCGGTCGGTCAGTCGGTCAGTCAGTCAGTCAGTCGATCAGTCAGTCGCTCAGTCGCTCGGTCAGTCAATCAGTCAGTCAGTCAGCTAGTCAGCCAGTCAGTCAGTCAGTCAATCAGTCAGTCAGTCAGTCAGGCAATTGCTAGGCAGTTATGCAAACAGTTAGTCAGTTTGTACAGGTTATTTAATTTGTTGCCGCTGTTTCCATTTTCAGTGGACTATGTGAGATATGCCTTTGGTTTGGTGTCTGATTACCTATCATCACAATGGAGTGAAAGTCTCAAGGAATCTTTAAGGTAAAAAACAAAAACTCTGGCAATAAATTAATTTATTTGATATGGTACAGGTATGCAAAACCTTAAACCTTCAATGCAGCTCCATAAATGGACTTTCCAGGAGTTAATAAATAAATCCTTAAACCCAGTTCAGTTATGTTCATCCAAATACTGTTCTCTACTGGTGATGGTAAGTGGAGTACTATCTGCTCTATTTCCTCAGTTGCTGAATCTACACGTACATAGGCTTCAGTTCCTAAAGGTTTCTCCACCTCTCTCTTAAGAGCAGTTATGTTCAGTTTTATCCTTTATGCATAATTATGTATATTAATGCACTGTGAACCAAACAAGCAGTGATGTCAAAGATAATTTTAAATTTACATTTCATGAACACAGGTACATGCAGGTGATGTTGTGTCATTACGGAACTAATATTTAACAAAATCTAGGGCAATCATATCAAATAAGACAAAATCTGTAATTTTAACAGGGCTTAATAGCTGACCAGGTTGGTTTTCAACTCTTACTTCCTTAGAGGGGATGCTATTACACTTTTGTTAATTTCCTCCCCGATATTTTTTGGGGGGGTTACACTGTCTGACAATTTGAGTCCTGAGTAGAAACGGGTACACTGTACTGTGAGCTATCATGTGAGTCAGAGTGACTCGCACTAGAGGAATACAATGCTCCTCAAACTGTCAGATGAAGGAACCATATAAGGCCACTACATTATGTCTCTCAAATTGACAACTATCAGTCACAAGAACTCTTGATAATAATGGAAGGGTAAATTCAGTTTTGACCAACTTTTCATTTCTGTTGGTGTTCTCTTTTCTTTTCCTTTGTTTAGTATCACTGATGAAGCTCAGCTCTCATCTCCAGAGGGACCCCCTACTAAGGTAAGAAATATAATTTGGTGCAATGCTATATACAAAGGCTTTCATGCTGGTCTAAAAAGTGTTTCATGAATAACTGATGACCTTTCTTGACATCCATATATGTATGTAGACTATTGTGCTAAATGCCTGTGGACAGGTCTGTACTATAATGATTTGGTTTAGTGCCCCTTTAAGGCTAGTTTTCACTAGCAACGGAGTTGTAGTCGGAGTCGTAATCAGAAGCGTAGAGTGATACGATCTACATGTAGTGAAGATCAAACCTACAGAGTCAGAAGCAGAACACTGATTCTGCTTATGACTCTGTCGCTTATGATCAAGAGAAAACTGCATTGTCGGAGTTGCAAGCAGAAGCGGAAGAATAAACCATTGACAATGTTCAACTCCAGGCCTTGTGATTGTCTGGTTCTTTCGCTTCTGCTTCCAA
>JAHPZR010046270.1:5000-19865 GCA_019787425.1 Platygyra sinensis
TTTAAAAGCAGATATTGGTTCGTTTCTACGTTGTAGGGAGAGCAGATTGCACAAAAGAAGTGCACACAATACGACATTGAAAATTGAAGTCAATAGGCCTTTTGCACGATCCAGTCACATGCTTCGAAATTAATCATACAACCTTGTTACCAGGCTATCTCTTCCTAGATCCTCCCGCCTCTCTCTTGCTCCAGGGAACGGAAGGATGAGAGACCCTGGGAATGAGGTTATTGATCATACTGGGACGCATGTTAGGTTCTCTCAAACCAAAGGAACTCGTACCAGTCCAGCCCAAATTTCCCTTGTTTTGAAAGTGCCACTAAGTAACTTGCGTCCCAGGATAATTAATACCGTACTATCCAAGTGACCAGATCGTGGAAAGACCCCATTTGTCCCTGGAAACTAAGGATTCGAGTCTTTTGTATATTGATGATGGACAAAACTTTAATAGCCTCATTTTAACTTAAACTTAAACTTCCAAAGATTTTGATTATATCTATCTGGGAAACAACCTTGTGAATAGATTTTTGTCTCCCTGTTAGAAAAGGGTCGGATATGAGTAAAACCAACATATGTATGCCAAACGGACCTATCTTTTCCATTGAGTGACATTTTGTTTACCCTATACGAGTGGTAAACTAGTTTGTCTGTTGTACGCTGACGAACTTGTCTGATCTTGATCAAAGTTGATCAACTGGCTGAAAATGACTTATATAAAACTTCGCTTTGATGGCTGATCTGAGAAATGGTATGATCGTCTTTTTTTTAGCACTGTGCTGTGACTATCCTTCCCGCTCGGGATTACCCACTGTGTCCCGCAAGTAAATAGTGTTCTTTCTCCAGATAATGAATACTTCACAGACCAAGCTTGTTCGGTCAAGATGGCTGGATATTGGCCTCGTTATTTTTGATGCGTGTTTGTAGACCTCGACTCCAAAAAATAACTTGGTCAATATCCAGCCATCTTGACCTCACGCTTGGTCAATAACCCATATATATTACTTATATCAAGATACGAGTATACAATCAGTCGAGACAATATTTTTCCACATCAAAGGAAGGATCAATTATTTGTTTGGTTGTAGCTGAGCTATTTTTAATGGTTAAAAAATACACTAATGCAAGACCTAGCGTCAAGACACGAAGATGTAAGAATAATGATTTTAGGAATTCACTGTGGTGAGAACTGTCCCCACCCTAGAGGGGATTAATTTTGTCACTGAGGAGTCCGTGGAAGGATGGTCGTGCTTGTACAAGGCCACGCTCATCGAATAAAGTTCGTTGTCGACTGGGGTCGAAGACGGGGTCTGGAAAAGACCAACCTATCAGAGAGAAGGAAACAGGAGATATTTAAGTGACTTGGCTGTTTCAATATTAACCTCTTTCAGGTACAGTCTTTCTTTGTACTGCCATGGAAATTTACTTTTTGTTTTACTGCTTGTACTGAGAATTCCGTGGTTCATCAAGGCAGTTTCTCCTTACATTTGCATTTGAGAAAGGTAGAATCAACCGTTGACATGTTTAAGTTGGCTTTATCGATGCTTAGCCAATCGGGAAGCAGAGGTGGAATCAAGAAAAACCGCGAAAACTCGCTGGTATTTCGAAAGTTGTGAAACCATGACGGCGCGATCAGTTGTTTAGAAAGTTCGACGCGAATACAAAGTGATCTTTGAGAATCAACTGGTTCTTTTTGTCCCGATTATAGAAGAGCCGAGAGCAAGTTAAGGCGGTCCAGGCACAACTGCTATCTACGATGAAATGATAAAATTTAAACATACCTTTCCCGTCAGCCTCCTAAGCCGCTTTCTCATCGCCAGATCTCTACGGGCACAAAGCGCGCGCCTGCAGGGCCCCACGTTTGAAAACAACATTTCCCTTTCCCGCCTTTTCGCAGCCGCGCCTGCCATCAGCGCACCTACACTAGCGATAACTTGTGAGTCCGCCGCATCCTCAACTTCACTTAAATCTACTTTTTCAACCCCAGAGGGTTTATCCTTCGCCACCTCTGCGCACACTTGTTGCACCAGCTTGGTAAGCCGTGGGCCAGCAAGCGTAGAAGAGATCCCGATGCGAGAAAACACGTGACCAGGCGTAAACCGCTTGAGGTGAGACCCAGGCTCTTCTCCTGAAAATCAAACATAGAATCAAGACAGTCAAGGTGGATCACGCACCATGGGAGAATATAGAGCGAGGTTTGACCCAAAACCCCGATTCTTTAACCAATGGTTGCTTGTTCTCAGAACGGTAAAGCGAGCAAGTTAGCTTCGTAAATTTGGAATTAAAAACACCGATACGCATTTCCGACCCCTTGTGTTTCTGTATCATGCTGAAGTCAAATGCAACTAAAAAGAACTAAATTTTCATTTTAAACAAATGGTTCATGACTGCTGACCTCATTGTGAAATCAAGGTAGAAAATAACTCGGACAAGGCCGGTTAACTGAATGAACAGGCTGAGACGTTTCTGCTGTGTTTAGTATGCAGTTCCCCTGCTTCTCTAGTTCCTGCAAATAGCTTTTTCCCGAAGTAGCGAATTTCTGATTGACAATCAGGATATGCTCTAATCTCTCAGTAATCCCTCATAAAAATTTTCGGTCTGCAAGTAAGGCTTACATTCCTCGCCGTTGCATGGCATAGAAGGCAATGAGTAGTAAAACAGATCTTAAGTACCTGTTTTCTCCGAAGTGCTTTGTGCTGACACTAACGCGCTCCAGTCGACCTCTTCAACTGCCATGGGTGCACTGGCAGAGCCTTTGGTATCAGAAACACTTGGCCCACCCTCCTCGTCTTCGTCCCCTAACATCGCGTCAAGCTCGTCGTCGCTAATTGGATCGTAAACATCGTCGTACGTTGGCGCTGCGTTCGGAACAGGCGACGCCGCTACAGTCTCGCCCTCTTTGTCGTCGGTCTTCGGCTTCTCGGAAATCTCCGGTTCGTTAATGTCCGACCAGTTATCGTCTCCAATCGGGCTATCGTCACTCCAATCGCTAAACATCGCTTGTGGCTCCTCGACCCTTGAAGAATCCTGTGTTTCGTTCCTTTCATCTGCCACTGTGTCAGATGACTTCTTTTCCTCGTTTTCTTTTCCTGGCGCAATCTGCTCATCATTTTCGCTGCCAGGACGTTCCTTAGTTTCGGTTTTGTCAACAACCGTCTCTTCGTCCTCACCTTCGAGGTCAGCCCAGGGCTGAACGACAACCTCAGGTTGATGTTTCTTTTTCTTCTTTTTCTTGGGTGGTTTATCCCCTACCTTCACTTTCCCTTCCTCCCCTTCGGGAGCTGTCGGATGCCTTCGTTTCTTCGCCACCTTAGAAACAGGTTCGTCTTCTAACAGTTGGGTCACCTCCCCGAGATTATTTTCTGACGAAGTCGCGCCACTCCCTTCAGTCACGTTCGTTTGTTCTTCGGCCAATTCCGTAGCAACCTCGGGTTCTTCCGTCGTCGTTGTGGTAACTTTCTTCTTCTTTTTCGCGACTTTTTCCTTTAGTTTTCCTTTCTCCTTCTTGTGCTTTTTCTCGGCTTTGGATGGTCTCTCGCCTTCCAACAGATCTTCAGAGTCGACAGGCGACCCTTGAGGCACTTGTACGTCCAGATTGGCTTCACCGTCAGGTTTCGGCAATTTTGCCTCCTTTTTACTGACTTTCTTCTTCTTGAGTTTTGCCGATTGTTTGACAGGTGTTCCTGTGGTAGTGCTCGCTGCTTCCTGCTGCTTATCTCGCTCACCACCATCCGGCGCGTCTTTGATTGGCGCTTCTTCCATTTCCGGTGTTTCGCCGCTTCGACGTCTCTTTCCGCCTACAGGCGACTCAATTGTCGAAGCAGATGAAGCGGTTTCTCTCGGTCGTTTTCTATTGATCGAGAAAAATAGAAACAGCATAATGAAGGGAAAACATTTAATTAAGGTGAAGTCCTTTTCAAACCTACTGAAACCCGTGTATACATGGCTTGACCTAAAACCCGGTGTATGATACGTTCAGAAGAGTTCGAAAATCTAAGGTTTACATGCACACTCCAGATTTTGCTCTTGTTTTAATCAAACTAGTGCTATGTAAAAAGAAAGTGGCAGGGTGTTTTGTTTTAGATATTTCATAAAATAAAGCCGGCTCGTGAAATATTGAGATCTTATTTTACGTAACCTACAGAATGACTAAACGAGAGATGTAGAGAGTCGCGTTTTAAGAGCACAGCTATACAAGCTAAAATTGTGACAAGTCGGTCTAAACTGCTGTTAGCAGTGCAGAAGTCGCGACCACATCTCACGTGACTTCATCATGAGACGCAAGCAATAAATAAGTCATTATTTATTTACTAAGCAGCTCTAAATCACACGCTAATCAAAGTGTAAATGTCATCGCACCTCTCTCCTTGTCGTGGGATCTTGTCCTTCTCTTCTCCCATGTCTTCTTCGTATTCCCATTCTTCCTCATCCTCGTCTGACCGGCGCCTGCGCTCTTCTTCCAGCTCACGCGGTAGTTTATCCTGCTCATGCGCCCGGCGGTCGCGTGATGGACTACCAACTCGCCCCGGGCTCCCTGGACAGGAGAAACAATACGTTAATTTTAAGGAAAACACCCAGTCTTGGTACACCTATTTTATACTGAAAGCAAACTATACGGGCAGTCCTGATCATTTTTAGCATTTCAGTCTTATTTAGTGTCCCAATTAACCTGGAACTGATGACCTATTGGCTCATTAGTTTAGTTTACTTGAGCTCCCTAATAAAAGCGAGACAGCAAAAACTCTCCTTCGGGCGGACGGGCAAGACTTCGGTTTCCTGGAGGAATATTCGTGCTATTTTCTGAGTGGTTATAAAACTGCAAAACTCAACCGATTCTTAAAGAGTAATCCACGAACAGAAAGCCAAGACGGAAGCTGTGTTACAAACACTCACCGCCCCTTCTGTCTTCCCAGTGTCTCGGCCCTCGGCCTGGGGACGACTCTCCTCTCGGACGTCTGTCTTTGTCACGTGGCTCCTCGTGCGGCCGGCTCCGGTCACGCGAATCACGTGGATGATCCCTTTCACGACGGCGCTCCAGATCCCAGGGCGCTCCTCTGTCGCGAGGCGAATCTTGATACCGGTCTCCTGGCGGTCGAATCCTATCGGGGAAACCTCGGCCACCTGTAAACAATGAAATAGCATTCGTTTTAAGTGTAATCAAAGGACCAAGGCAGAGTGGGTGAGTGGTTAAGTTAACTGACTAGTCTCCTCCTCAAAAAGGATTTATAACTACAGAATAATAATGAAGTAAGGCTGATATTACGTAGAAAACTGAACTCGACAACATCACGACAAAGTCCAATCTGAAAGCCAAGAATTGCAACCATGGACAGCTGTGTTGACCTGGTTGGGGCTTGTCGGCACAGTGTTACCGTGTAACAGCGTAAAAAGCGCAACCAGCGACAGCTCATTGTGTATTAAGTAACGGTCCATGTAAGAAGGATAGCACACGCGGCAAGGAATGCAGAAAGGTGCTAACTTTTGCACAACTTTGCTATTGTTCTATCATACCTCTGATTGGCTAAATCACCAAAATCTACCAAAACTTCAGGTAGCTGTGTAATTTATTTAGCCCTTATCGATCAAATATTTTCCTGTCAACAAAATCTCTGCTGAGTCTAAATATCACAGTAATCCTATGTGGGGATCATTGAAAAATTGGAAGCTATTATTGTCTTTGTTTACGACTGTTGTGATTGGTTGAAAAATTTTCACAAAAAGGAAACTACCTTTCAAAATAGAGTTTAAATACATTTTATTTCATAAACCTGCTTTCCATCAGTTGATAAATTCTTCATCTGAAAATACAACCGTTTCAACGTGGGGAAAGCGTATTGCCGCAGAACAATAGAAAATGTTATAGTTCTTATCTGGATCATTACTTAAAAATGCACATGTCCTCAGATGACCGCAGCTGAAACTCAAATCCAACACAACTCATGACTGTGAAAAAATGGCAAAATCCGGATTATCATGTCCAAAGTCGCGATAAGAGACAAGGACAGACAAAAAAACTGTCCCGCAGAAAATTCATGGAATCTATAAAGATCTACGGCCCTTACCAAACTTGTATTTAGAACGTGTCGTGTTAATTTTAATTTGCTATTCTTACAGCGGTTATCAGTCACACGCGCCCTTCAACGATTTTTTTTGCCATTTCAAAAACTAAGTTTGGTGGACGTCAATCAAATGTATCCATGACAATATTCGTGTTCAAGTTTCACGGCCATGTTCGATCGTCGTTGGATCAGGAATAATCGCCCAGTTATTCTGACAAAGTAATTTGCAATTTCGCTGAGATGGAGGGCTCTTATGTAGAGGAAACATGGTTTGTCTTTGAATTGCATAGCATAAACACTTTTTGCGAGCGAAACGTTTGTGAAGAAGGCGGCCTACGAAACAAAATAGAGCCGTGAGCGATCCGCCAAAGAGAAAGTCGAAGAAAGGAAAGATACAAGGTAGCTGAAAAAGTTGGCCTCTGAAATGAGTCGCTTTATGTGGAGATTGACTATGTATCAGCTTGTTATGGATGCAGATTATTTTCACCGCAGAAATTTTTGTCATTCGCCTTGCTAAAATACTCAGTGATAATCCCGGCATGCAGAGATCAATGCAATCTTGACGAGTTTCAAGCGTGGTTGGAATACTAGTACCAGACAGGCAAATTATATGCAAAGCAAACCGTCAAGAGAACCACACGGCACGTGGGAATGTCAGAAATAAAAAGGTAACGAAAGCCGCAAGAGATTATATTAGCAGTTAGACTTTTGTAGTTCATTCTGTAATAAAGTTTATATTTATATTTAGTTCATTCTCATGTTGTTTTGGTTGTACAATGTTTGTAAATTTGTAGCTTCAAAGCATTGCCCGTGAGCGAGACGAACGAAAAGGCGCTTCAAACGATTTTATAAGTCTTACTTCTCAGTTTCTGTTTATCGACGAGTCAAGTAAAGATGATATGAAAGAGCAACTCGGATACTCTGCCTGGATACTCTGAGAATTTGACGCTGTTATTGTCATGGAGACATTTGATTGACGTCCACCAAAACGTAGTTTTCGAAATGAAAAAAAATCGTTGGAGGGCGCGTGTGACTGATAACCGCTGTAAGCCCTGGTCAAACGGCTCATGATAGTCGATGATAGTCGATGATAGTTGAGCGCGCGCTTCCGTTTGACCACCAACTATCATGCGCTATCATTGACTATCATCAACTATCATTCAGTTTGAGCTTGTTCAAATTCTTCATGATAGTCGATGATAGTTTTTCTCGTTTGACCACGCGTACGATAGTCCATGATAGTTTTTCGGTCACCTGTTTTGGTAATCACTGGCCGATAGCGGTCAGAAAACATGCTGCCGCTCTCTTTCGTCGCGAAAAATTCATACTTTTACAAGTTTGTATTACGGGACGCCATTTAGTATTCACATTTTTACGCCGGAAACAGCTCGGAACTTGCTGCTCTCGTGACTTTGCTTGCCCGACTGCCGGTGAACTATCGTCAACTATCACGAACTTCTTTGGCGCGCCGTTTGACCAGGGCTTTAGGCATGCTGCTCGCAAGCCCACAGCAAGCCAGAGACGAGTGTAAATCAAGTTGCCTTCTTAATGAATGCGCCGTAACCTTCTGGTAAAAGAAAGATCTCTGAGTTGCTTAAATCGGAAAGAAAGACAAGAGACTAAACGACTACACCAGACTAAGTGACACGGCCTGAAATATTCTACTCAGATGTCTCTTCTGATTGGTTCGCGAGCGGGTCTTGAATTTTTGTGACTTCTCTCGAATGGAAAACATATTGCGTGCGAGGAAAGAGATGAACACAAACAAAAAAACCTTAGTATAATGCTCCACTTACCTCTGCTTCCCCTCCCTCGAGATGCACCTCTGCCGCGTTCCACGTACTGTCTAGGAGGGGGTGAGTTTCTTCGTCGACCCTCCATAGGTCGGCTCCGGTTATCAAAAGGCGCGGGGTACCCGCCCCTTCCACGCATTGGCTCTCGTCCTATGCCATAACCCCCCTGGTCTCTAGGAGGACCCTGGCGATAACCTTCTTCCCTGCGACCTCCAGGGGATAAACTACGTCTTCGCTCGTCGAAGCGATGAGGAGCCCTCGGGGGTCCATGGGGTGGGGGTGACCGTCGGGGCCCGTGGGGGAGTGGGGGCGTCCGTCGGTGATAGTCAGGTCCGGAGGGGGGATGGCGACTTTCCCTGTCTCGTGGCCTCTCGCCAGGTCTATCTCGTCCACGGCTAAAAGCAATAAGACTCATGAAAACTTGAGCAATTTTAACCAAAGCCCATGAGAGTTAAAATTTTCCCATCTGATCCTATATTTCATACAATGAACATCTGCGAAAAACTTTTCGACTTGAATAAAACGCCATGTTTTTCATGAGACATGCTCATGCATGCTCCTTACCAGAAATTTGTATGGACTACTAAGCCATCTTTACAGAGGTAAAACAAGCGAAATGAGTCAAGCCTGAAGTCCCATGTTCCTGAAACTACAGTACGGCACAACTCATTCCAAACCAAGGGAAAGTGGTGGACTAGAACGGCGGCAAATTTGAACTTTTTCAAAAAAAAAAAAAATTTAAGCAAATCGACAAGTATTTTTGCAGGCGTTTATTGGGTAAAATAAAAAAATTGACATTATTTCTTTCGAACTATTTTTAGATATGGTATCCAGTCATCACGAGGATAAATGTGTCACGGCTGTTTCGAACATGTTTAGGATTAAAATGCCTTTCAGCCGCTCGGATTGTCAACTAACGTAAAATTTACGTCACATGGTTGGCTATTTCTATACCCCTAGGCTTTCTGAAGCCGCGAGTGATCTAAAGACAAAATGACAGGAATTATTTGAGGTACAAGGCCTATGGGGATCAACTGTCTTCCCTTCCGTTATTGTCTCTTAGCTGGTCAAAGCACTTACTTGTCTATTATTTCCTGTCGGGGAATATCAGGCCGCCGCCTGTCCCGGTCGCCAAACTGCACTTCCCTAGCGTCCCTCTCTCCGCGTCCTTCCCAATGTCTTTCGTCTCCTCCCTCAAACGGACGCCTGGGAAAATCACGCCCGCCGCGGGACCTCTGCATATCGTCCTCGTGTTCTTCACGACCGCGCCCTCGTTGATGCTCGTCATTTCGCTCGTCTCGTCGTCGGGATCGCTCGTCGTCTTTGTCCGGCTCCCGATTCCGCACCCGTACATGGTCGTCTTCCCGTTCATCTCTTCGCCGGAGATACTCGTCATCTCCGTCTGGTTTTCGCCGTGTGAGATCTTCACCTCGGAGTTCTTCCGCTCGGCTTCGGTGATGGTCGTCACTTCGTTCTGGTTCACGATCTCGAATTCGGTAAAACTCATCAACTCGCTCGTCTTTTGGGCGACTTCGCTGATGATAGTCTTCTTGGCGCTCCTCGCGATGTCGTCCTCTTCCAAGTTCTTCGTCTCGAGCTCGGCTCCTCGGGTGGCCTTCGTCTAATTGAGGATGTCCTCGGCCACCTCGTGACAAGTCATCTGCACCTTCTTCGCCCCTATGTTTCGAATATCGACTTTCACGTTCATTTCGCTCTTTACTCCGAGGAGGACCACCCTCATCGCGATACGGCACCGCCTCAGATCTCCCCTCATAAAATTCTTCACGATTTTTGTCCCCTCTAGTCCTTCCAGGGGCAGTCGTTGGGGGTGGGGGAGTGTATGGTCCTCGACGACGGAGAGAGCCTCGATCGCTTGCCGTTTGCTTTGCCGGTATATCATTATCAAAATCAGGCTCTCCTGGTGGGGTCTGTGGTCCTCGTCTATCCACCCTTGGTGGTGGCGGAGTCCTTTGCCTCCGCTGTTCCCCGGGTGGTGTGAGTGGGCCCCGCGCGGGGATATCCTCGGGAGATGGACTGCGTGGTGGATCTTCTTCTATAACTTTCTTTCTCCTGTCAGACCTTCCTTCCTCGACATGCCGTGTATCTTTCACCACTTCCCTTCGTCCATGCTCTGGAGTATTTGGCGACAATTCTGATTTGTAACGCTTCTCGTACCCTTTCGCTTTTGTCTTATATTCCGCCTCCCCTGGTGGCCCTGCAGTATGAACCTCACGGACAGGTTTCCGTGGACTTTCTTCCTCGCTGGGATCTGTGACCCTTCGAGTCCTGCTCTCTGACGCATGACGAAGGGCCGGGGAGTCGGAACCTTCGGGGGAGGATAAAGCTGTTCTCCGCCGTACCTTTTCCGTGGGAGGTCTTTGTTCTTCGGGAGTATGCGACCTCTTATCACGCGAGATTTCCTCCCTGGGTGGAGTTCCTGGGGGTCCAATTCCGGAGGGACCCGCGGGACTTAAATAAGCCTCCCCGG
This sequence comes from Platygyra sinensis, assembly GCA_019787425.1. Taxonomy (NCBI): domain Eukaryota; kingdom Metazoa; phylum Cnidaria; class Anthozoa; order Scleractinia; family Merulinidae; genus Platygyra; species Platygyra sinensis. The sequence continues at coordinate 15,338 of JAHPZR010046270.1, forward strand.
AACTTTGGAGTGACTGACTTTCCTTCAGTTTGGCCTTTAACTGTTTTTTCTTAGTAGTGCGAGGCTTCTCTTCGCCACTAACTTCAAAATCATGCTGTGCACGAGCTTCTACTAATTTAGTCCTTTCTGGTGGTAAATCTGGTTTTTTTCGAACTCTTTCATCCATAACCACACTCCCCATGCCTTCAGAAACTGGCTTGACACTTTTCCGTTTCTTCATCTCCTTAGCTGTCGGCGACAACTTGCGCTTCGTCTTCGCTTTTTTAGGTTCACCATCAGCTTTTTTCTTTTTTTTCTTAGGCGTGGACTGCGAGGAGACAGGCGAGAGCTCGTCCCCAGGAGAAACGGACGACTTATCGGGATGCAGCTTGCTATGCACCACGGGAACCATTTGCTTGGGTTCTTCGTCTTTTTCTTTCTTCACCTCTTTGACCTTTCTGTCGGCTTTCTCCCTTGCGGCTTCCTCTTCGTCCATCAGAGCAAGCTGCCGTTGAAGATCTTGTCTTCTCTTTTCTAAATTCAGCTGGCGTTCGAAGTCCAGCTCTCCACGTTCTTCCCAGTCCAAATCGCTTCGCTCCTCCTCGTACTCCTCGTCTCCCCAATCTTTCTCTTCCTGTTCTGGACTGAGAGTCTTGGTGATGACGACCCCGCCGCTAAGTTGCCGCTTTTTGACTTTCCTTTTTCGTTTTCTCTGTTCATCTTCATCGTCATCCTCGTCTGATTCAAGAAAACAAAAACTATTATCCCTTTAATCAACGAAGCGTGCAGTTCCGTCACATCATCCGTTATTCTCCTTCTCACGCAATACATCTCTTTACTAACCTGGTGTGACGATTCTAAAAACAGCTACGAAAGGGACTTGGGTGGGACACCGTTGGTCCCGCAGTAACCAACGGGTTTCAAAAATCTGGCGGAACTAACGGGATTGTTTAAATAACAGAATGACTGACTGTTCTTTTGCTTGGACCAGAATACAGTAGCCTTAATAACAAGATGGCTATATTCACGGGGTGGCCATTACGCGGGGGTCCACTGTATTAATGAAGCCGATAAAGGCTGAAAACGACTCCTGCGTTGCGTTAGCGGCCTCCGTATCAATATCAAAATTCTTCTCGCTGGTCTTTGTATACCTCTTATAAACCTACTTGGGAGAGTTTCCAAAAAAAAAATAATACCAAAATAACCCTGTGATGAATATCTTCCTGATTCCCTCCTTACTAATATTGTGAAGAGAAATTAAACAAAGCTCACTCGTCAGCTTTGGGACTGCGCTGACCTGGACACTAGTTTTCTGACTTTGAAAAAAGTTCACCCCAACCTGAAATCAAAGTAAATCTAGAGATCTGCTCCAATTTTCGCATTCTTTGTTTTTCATTTTCAATCGTTTACTGATAACCTGTTTTAGAGTGTCCTTTTGCTCATCCTATGATATTATTTTTATCATATCTGGTTAAAAACAGTATTTATCGCGTCTCTGTAATAATATTATGCAAATTCCCTATGAAATGGTGTTTAATGTGCATGTACACCAGCTGACTGTGTCTCTTTAACAAAGTCACTTTGTTTTAAGCAAATGATTCATCGATGATAGTGCTTTTTCTTTTTCTAGCAGGTACCCAGTTACAATGGGAGTTTTGTGATTCTTGGTATAAATAATCCCCTTGAACGATAAACTGCATCGTAAATTCATGCACCTTGTTTCTGATTCTTGTAATTATGCACAGGGCATTCATTAAATTTTGAGTCACCTGTAGCCTCAATCTTTGTATCAAGTACAAGTAATTTCACCTGAAACATCAAGGGCCCACACCTTATGGCCTTTAATGACAGCCTTATACACTCTCACCTTCAGATGAATCTTTCTCCATCTGCTGTCTTCTTTTAATCTTCTCGCCTTTCTTCCCAGTGTCAGATGACTCCTCTAAAGATCTGTGCCTCTTCTTTTTAACTGGAAGTTCCCTCTCTTCCTCATCTTCAGGTTCTAAGCTGTCAAGACTTCGAGTTCGACCACCCATGGCCTCGTCATCTAAGAAAACAACCACAATTCAATAACTTTAATTATTATACATTGAACTCTCTAACTCTTTTCTGATTGGCCCAAAGCGTACAGTGAATTTTCGAAATCAGCACTCGTGAAGTCATAACTGCAGATAATACAATTATCATGTTAAGGACACTCAAGGTCATGGGTTATCATGTCATGTATGACCGCAAAGCATGATTGCTTGGGGTAATCATGTCAAGTTCGCGCGTTTTGTGTTTCCTGCCGTCAGTAACTGTCGTGACAATTTTTTTTTTCGTTCAATGCATAATAAAACAATTATTAGATTTGGTTTTTGTGATATCCAGAATAATCAAGGTCTCAGTAAGGATTATCAGCCTCAGCCTTTGGCTTCGGTTGACAACCCTTACCTCGACCTTGATTATTCTGGATATCACAAAAACCTCATCCAATAATTGTTTAATATTATGTGTTCCTCACATAATTTAGACACAATTAGTGGATCTATATCATGCATGTTTAATCCAAAAAACTTTATCAAAGCTGCAAACTTGGAATAATTAACAGAAAGTGATAAAAGAGTTAAATTGTTTTTCTAAGAAAAGCAAAAACAAGGTTATTCCCTTGTAAAGGAGTCCCTGAAAAGTACAAGAAAATTTCTGAAATAAATAAAAAAATAGGTTTTCATAGTTATTAAAAACTTTGAGTAGTCTTGTACCTCTTCCAGACCTGTATTTTGATTCTTTCCCTTATCCTGTAGCTCCTATTGTTTCAAGCACTGAGGGCATTGTTTAATTTATTTATCTATTGTTTGCTGAGCCAATCACAAACTCTGTTTGGAAAGCTAGAGGCTTTCTCAAAATTTTTAGATTTAAAAGCAGAATTTAACTTGGATTTGAATAAGTTAAAGCTTTTGCTGTCTGCTACATTCCATGCCATTTTCTTCCAAAGGTTAATTCCCTGATGAAAAAGAGATATCCTTACCCAACCTCGCAGGTTTAATGCAAAGTTTGTGTATTCTCTAAAACCTTTAATGAACATTTACAGGGCTACCAATGGGTCTTCCCATCTACAATAAAACTAACAATTCTGAGATTAAGACATACTGAGAAAATGAACCATACCTCTTTCTTCTGATCTGTGTGTGGCATCAGTACCAGAATGGCCGACATAAATAAAAACCAGAAAAACAGTTTTTAGGGTTTTCATTGTGAGTTTCTAATAATTTATTTACATCTCCAATAGAGTACATTCAAATAATAAGCAAAACAAGTATAACCCTTAGGTATTTTAATTTGCACTCCAGGAAACCAGTTTAACAGGTTCTTTATAATAATAATTTTAATAATGATAACGAGTAATAGTAATTGGACCAAGTGGAGAACAATTCAGGGAGTAATCACGCAAGTAATTTCAAAATTGGACGAGCAAAAAGCCCGAGGCTGATTTGAAATTATGAGCACGATTACTCCCTGAATTCTACTCCACTCAGGGCAATTACTAATTACTCATATCTATAACAAATTTTGGAATTAAAAATGTCTCCTTTTGAGTGAAAATGTCTGTAGCACTTTTACTAAGTTTTGAAAACTGTAGAAAACATTGTGAAGGAAGCCATCAAAGTGCACATAATTGACGTGAAAATCATGTGGGTATCCAATTACAACAAGTTCAAATCAGACAGCTCTAATTGGACACCCACTTAATCACGCGCTGATTACATGACAAATAAGCACCCGGAAAACCAATCACGATTGAAAATTTTGTTATAGATATGATTATAATAGTAAGGAGAACTTGGAAAAAATCCAGGTTCCAGATGGGATTTGAACCCACAACCCTCCGTGATCTGGATCACGGAGGGTCATGGGTTCAAATCCCATCTGGAACTCAGATTTTTTCCGAGTTCTCCTTACATAGGTCGTTGTTGTTTCACTTTTGATTATAATTATAGTAATAGTTAACAACTATTCACCGAAGTGGAGGTGGCTAGCGATGGATATTTACTGCGCCGCACAGCGGCGAGGTAAATATCCAGTGTTTTAGTACATGTATATACTAAAACAATGAGATAATATACACCACAAAAAATTAATTTGGATGATTTGTTCACTTGTCACGGATGCAAACTGGGATGCCATTTTTTCTCGAGTTGCTCGGAGGTAAATAGCACAGGATATTTGGAGTTTGACTAGCTAATCAGTGTGCGCTTTCAAGGCTATCCACCGCTTTAGTATATACTAATTAACAACTATTCACCCAAGTTGAGGTGGCTAGCGGTGGATATTTACTGAGCTGTGAAGCGGCGAAGCAAATATCCACTGCTAACCACCGACACTGAGGTGAATAGTTGTTTTAGTATATACTAAAACAGTGAGATAATACACTCCACAAAAAATTAATTAATGATTTCTTCACTTATCATGGATGCAAACCGGGACGCCGTTTTCTCTTGAGTTGCTCGGAGGTAAATAGCACAGGATATTCGGAGTTTGACATACATACATACATACATACATTTTATTT
>JAHPZR010046271.1:0-10000 GCA_019787425.1 Platygyra sinensis
TAGACCTTTTTCGCCTGTACATTTTGTTTTCCCAATACAGATCATGTGATGATACTCAGGAGATTTGATCCTTTGTCTTGTTCATTAAAAGAGTACATGTAAGCATGAATATGTCTGCATGTACTCTTTCTTATGAACAAAACAAAGGATCAATTCTCCTGAGTATCATCACATGATCTGTATTGGGAAAACAAAATGTACAAGCGAAAAAGGTCTATTTGAGAGAAATGTGATGGATCACGTGATTACAAAATAGCCTTAATCGTTTAAGGACGTGTAGCTGTTTTTAAATATACCGTGGATTTGTGCAAGTTCTTGATCTCCACTGTATTCCTCCTCCACACGTTCGTGAACAAGCCGAGTAGGAACCCCATTTACTCCATCCTCCATTTATTATCTGGGACCCGTCGTCGACACACTCACCGCTTATGCACCACTGTAAAAGAAAAGTGACTGTGTTAGACCTTGCCGTGGTCGGATTTCTCCTTTATAGACAATGAACTCACTGTAAGACGGACATTCCCGAGCCTTCTTCTAGCTGGCTAAGTAAGTTCAATGATGGTCCGATCTAGTAACACCTTACAAGCCTCGCCTCTGTTTCCTCTTTAGCTTAGGAGGTGTCTGCTTTATTTGAGCTTGTCTCATGCACACAGGTAAAGGTAAGCAGACCTGCTGACTGGAGCATGCACACAAAATTCTAAGGCAAACATTCCCGTGATCTCCTAGAATTTAAAACTGCCTGTAAACCGAACCGAATAATTCAGATATTGTTGTAACTTGATAATTGTAGGTATTCCTGTTGCCTTTGGTGTTAAGGAGTTTATTAACATGACAAACGTACATTAAAGATATTTAAAGCATTTAAAGGGTCTCACGTGTCTTGTTGCACAATACGTTCCATCAAGAGGACGAGCAACTTTGCTATAGCACGAATATCCGTTGACTGTACAGTACAATGATCCACAGTCAGCCTGAAAATAAAAAGACAACAAGGATATAAATAAACAAAAGAATAGCAAGAAATGACTTGTAGTGCGCAGTCCCTCTCCTCACCAAGGTGTACAATTAGGTAAAGGAGAATTTAATGCTTGGCTGTAAAACCCTGCTATGGACTGAATTCCCACGCAGGGGGAATTAGATATACTCCAATTAACTTCATGCTGTAGTAACCAGCCAGGATAATCTTCGTCTTGATGGGCAACTTGGCTCGTATGCAGACTTTACCTATTTGTTTTTATAATCTTGAACTTCTGAAAACCAAGCCGTAATAAAATCCTTGACGGTGTTACCTTGTTATTTCAAAGCTCTTCCTGATGCGATATAGAGAATCTTATTTTGTTTTTGTTTACCATGTTTATGTTGACAGTGCCGGTTTCCCTCTCCATATTGCCGTTTACACTGCTCATCTGCCGTGATAAATCTTCCCGGGAGATCGTTCTTAAAAACCTTCGTAAAGGAAGGTCTGCGCTTTAGCTGTACCTCGTCAAAACAGCTAGATGCACCGCTTCTAGAAAATTAAGTAGAAACAGAAGATCAAATCACAAATGATCAGACTTAAGGATGAAATAAAACTGTGTATTTTTCTCTTTGTTACTAGTTTTCATTCTGAGTGAGAGGTAGGCCTGCGCCTTCAAGGCACATGACTGTTTGTTATCTGGTTATCTGGTATTACAGACATGTTTAGCGCATCAAGAATCCCAACATGGCCGTGGCTTCGAACTTTTTCTTTTGCTTACTTTATTGATTCCCAAATTCCCCAAAGTTCCTGTGTGCACATGATGAGAAAATGTAAGTTGCTTTTATTTATTATTCACACTTTTTTTTCTTTCTTTCTAATGTTTTCTTTTTAATTACTGTATTGAATCCGATTTCTGAGCGTGTTCTACAGTTCACATCTCCTGGCGTCAAATGATATTACATTGTTTGATGTTAAATTAATGAAAAAATAATCGAGAGTATTTTAGTTACCTTAACAGAGCTTGAATCCTCTGCCTAGAGCAAGGAGACCACATTCCCGCCTTTATTCCACCAGGTACAGATGTAGACATGATATATTGGTAATTTGGACAGTTAGCTGAGCCCCCATCATGGTCCAAGCCAAGTCTTACGAGTGGAAACAAAGCATTAAGACCAGGATTAAATCACTTGTAAATCACTGCGTAAATGACAGTTGTTATGTTAAATCAAGTAAAGGATATGTCTATTAGAAGATCTCGATGTTCTCCAATCGCAGAAGTTTGTCTGACTCATTTTTCAAAAACATATCCATAGAATTGAAAAGATGATTTATTTAACTCAACTCAGTTTTACAAGACACATAGGTAAGATTTACATAGGCAACTAAACACAGTACAGCTAAGGAATTTTAAGAAAAACAAGTAACAATAAATAGGGAGCCAGTTGGGATCATCCAAATAGCAAAGGTTTATCTAGTGGATGACCCTACAATAAAGTACAGTTACAGACAGAATAGATCTTTTTATATATATATATATATAAAATTTCATCATGCGCTAAGTCAGATAATTAAATACCATAACAATTAAGCATAGAGTTCTTCAGGGTTTTACGAAAAATTCGAAGAGAATCTGAATTAGTTATATTTGAAGGCAAGTAATTCTAGAGGCGAGGACCAGTGTATTGAACCCCTTCATTCATGTAACTTGATATTTTTTTATTTTTTTTCCTGTTACCTAAAAACAGTAGTTTGTAAAGCTTAACTAGCCCGAAATGTAGAAAACTGCTTATGTCATGTTTATTTATTTAAGACTGCCCGAGGACATCATAAAGTCCAATGAAGTTGCAAGTCTAGCAAATTGGTAGTAGTGACCAATGGCGTCTATGAAAAGACCCAGAGATTTCACTGGTTGCCGTTTATCCCTTATAATTGATCCATTTGCATTGTGGCGATAATGCCGTGCTTGCCGGCTTTAGACAGCAAAGAGCTGCCATATCAATTACAGCTTAGAAGTGCAATTGAGAGGATATTTCAGCTACTGTTGGCGATATCTGGCCTGAACTTTGATCTGTCGTAGTATTTGAAAGGGTACTTCCCTGCTCAGTGAAAACCGTGTTTGGAGGACCAGCTACTGTTTGTATTTTTAATTCACATATTTATATTTAGCTAATTACCCTACAGTACAAATAAGCTTTGTTAGTTGTTGTAGAAGTACATTCGAGGCATTGTTATGTACGAGAAAACATGTCCACGAACACAGCCAAGTCAGAATCATCGCGCGCTGATTCAGTTGAGCAGTATTTCTTGATTTTATCAGTATAAGGTGCTTTCGGAATAGCTGACAATCGAGCTGTCTGTGATCCGTTAGCGAGGAAGGAATTCAATGCGTGGTTTTCGCTCTATAATTGAGGTGGACAACATGTGGAGTTTTCGGTTATTTAGATTGCTTGAAGTTTACTGAATTCTTTTCTATTTTCCTGAGTAAAAATTACCTTTTTGGATTACTATATTATACTGTAAAGATTAACTTTATTATTTGGTAATAAAGCTTGTTGTTGTTATTGACGTTAATTCCCGATGTAGGAAGCTCTTATTAATTCCATTTTGGGCAATGTAGGCCTTTAAAAAGATATAGATCAGCCAACATCCGTACGTTTGTTTTAATTTAGACCTCCAATTCATGTTGAAAGTAATCCTATGAACACAAACGAACGCTCGTGTCTTGTTGGTCCCGTCACACATCTTTAAGTTTCATAAATATATAATATTGCACAATTCATGTTTCACTGATGAAAGACCGTGAACGGAGTCTTTATGGCCTCGAAAGGCATCTAGGACAGTTATTTCCTCTTATTTGAGATCTGTGTCAAAAGCTAGCCCTAGGACTAATTGTATCAATATTCATTATCATTGTCTGTGGGAATTTTTTTTGCGGAAACAGATAGACATAATCGGCTACTAATAGAGCCTTTGCATAAATGGCGCTTAATTTCAATAACAATACTTTGTACCTCCTCAGCCTCACATTCAAGTTTCAAGACAAAGTAATTTCCACATGAATGTGAGGCTAAGGATGTATGAGTATTGTTGTTATTCAAACTTAGGCGCCATTTACGCAAAGGGTCTATGAGGGTTTCTAATTATAGGGACAAGGAGCTTTATCGTTAGTTGAAACAGCACATTAAAGATGAAACAACAACTACATGATAAATTAAATGTAAGGAGATCTCGGAAACAGCACAAGGAAGATTTTTTGGATTGATGTGTGATAACAAGGAAAGTTTCTACTTAGCGATAACATGAAATTAAGTACAATTAATATAGAAACTTATGATCTTTTGGGAATGGCTGGAGTGTTAAATAAGGACTTTGATGAAACGTGATCTAGATTCAGTCTTAATACATGCATGTGTGTCAATAGCAACTTCTAGCTCTGCAAATTCGCAAAGACCTGGCACTTATTCCCTTTTACAGTGCTTTAACTCACGTGTGTCCAGTTTCATGAGCGAGAATAAATGCAGTGCCGAAACCCATGCCATCACCATTGACCGCAAAGCTCATTTTGTCTTTGCGACATATTGTGTTATAATCCGCCAAGCCTAAAATTAAAAGAAGAAAATTAAGAAAATAAAATCGTTCTCATTTGACATTTTCATCTTTAGCATAAGCTAAAATAATTACCTCCAGTGCTTCCCCTATAAGAAAAAAAATACAAAAAATGAAGTTAGAAGTTATTAAATTAGAAACCTAAATAACAACCAAACAGAAAAGCAAAACACACTTTACAACAACAACACCAACAAGGCGTAGTACCCCTTACACTGACAGATATATTTTCACAAGGTTGTTATTTAAAATACACAAGCAGAGTGAAACGGAAAGTTATATACAAAGTAAGCACACAAAGAGGACAATGGAAGAGGGAATTAACCCTATAACTACCGAAAAAATTGAGTTCAAAATATTAGCAGCCATTTCATATCACTTGTTATTTAAAACACAGTTATGGGCCTGGCTACCTGAAATAACTAGAGAGTTAAAAAGGGCAGGCAGCCAGGTCTACAGATTTATTACATACAGGCAAGGAGCAGTAAAAAAGCATCAAACAAACAATTTGCAAATAATCAAAGAACTGACAGCAATCCAAAGCAAAACACTTAACAAATAAAGGTAAAAGCTGTCAAACCGCAACCCGTGTGTTGGGGGTGTGGGCGGGAAGAGAAAGTCCCATATTGAGCAATGATACAGACATTTCAAAGTACTTTATAGATAATTTAACTGACTTGTGTGCTTAGTTGTCTGACCTATGACTGCAAGCGAGGCTGGAGGTGACTTTGCTTTGATACAGACCTCTCTGCTTTTCTCATGTAAATGTAAACTAGTTAGCATAAGAACAACTTGATTTACACAACAAAAACATGTGAAGAGTGATCATCGCAGTAAATTTTCCAATTTAAGCAATTGGAAAGAAGAAGCCTGAAAATTTTTTTTTTTTCAGGCTTCTTCTCTCCAATTGCTTAAATTGGAAAATTTACTGCGATGATCACTCTTCACATGTATCTACATCCGCAGTACAAATTTGAATTATTTCATATACACTTCACACAACAAAAACAGTGAGCTCTGCATCAAAACGAGGTCAACTCCAGCTTCGTTGCCATTCAAAGGCCAGGTCCCTGAATAGACAATTGTAAAATGGTCTATTGAGAGGTTTGCTACACCTTATGTTTGATTAGGAAATGCATACTGTATATGTACATATGCAGAACTTCAGATCTTCACAGTCTTATAAAGAACGAAGCGACTAGGCTTGATAGATTGTGCTCGCAAAAGTAACATAATATGCTACGAACAGTGCTCGTATGTTTCTACAACAATGCTTATCATCTTTATTTTTACTTCAAATTTGATAAGAACAACTATGCAACAAATAAGAAAATGTACCTCACTATATGCACTCGTTGACGCGTACGCCATCTTGGGTAATCGAGCTAATTACGTGCAACGTTATGTGCATACGTTGAGTCCATGGAAAGAACGCTGACTCGCTTGCTTCCCAGGTCCCATGAATGTAACAAATTGATTTCGTTACTTAACTCTGCGTGTAACACGGCTGCATGATCACAAAATAACAATTTAGTGCTGCAAAACTGGCCAAAAGTGCAAATTATGCTATCGGAAAATCGATGAAAATTATGCTTTATTAGCGAATTATGCCAAAACTTATACCAGCACAATCTGTCAAAACCTAGTGGCCACCTGAGTTTTGCAGTGAATTAACATATATCTTACCGAGAAATTACTGCTATGACGTCCGGGTGACTGGGATTTGAATCTGATGTGGGAATATTGTCACTTTTTGCCCAGTTCTTAAGAGCTAAAAGCTTTGTCGGGTTTCCAGAATTCTCATTATAGCCAAGCTGGAAATAAAAAGACAATAGACCCTTTGCATAAATGGCGTCTAAACTTGAATAACAATACTTGGTACATCCTTAGCCTCACGTTCATGTTTCAAGACAAAGGAAATTTCACACGAATGTGAGGCTATGGATGTACCAAGTATTGTTATTCAAATTTAGACGCCATTTATGCAAAGGGTCTATTGTGCACCTGTTTTTTGGGAGGTGAGAATTGTTCTTGTTTCTGAACCGTTTGATCCAAAACAAATTGTGCTACTGAATTTGAAACCTTCTGCATACAAATCCAAAATGGTTTCAGCTATATAGTAAGATTCAAAACAACCCTTTTAAATTTGCATTAAGAAAAGGCGTAACAGAAAGAAACGTAAAACTACGCATAATATAATGGAGAAATGGAATAAAATCTTCTATAACTCTGCCCTAACGTGTTGTAGAACGTGGCCTGTCTTACTCACTTTGGAGTGCACAAGTGGGAGGCAACAGTAATGCATTGGCCCTGTACGACATTCACTATTTCATTCCGTAGGCATGTATAGGCTCGATTACCAGCCGCTCTCCGCGGGAAAGAAGCCCGCACCCAGCCCTCCCCCGAAGTTCTTCTCGGGAGGAAAGTAGACCAGATACGAGAGAGCGACGGAAATATAGCCTAAGACCGTTCCGAGGCGTCTATCACCAGTGTAAGTTATATAGAGCCATGTTTGAGTCTCCTCTGAAGCTTATCGAAATTCTATTTGATTATTTCGGTCAGAATATGAATTTCAAAATAACGCAAAACCAAATAAGCCTTTCCTAACAGACCTGGTATTGAGTTCAACTTGAGCAGTCCTCGATTATGACTCCTGGTTAGGAGTTATATTGAGATGAAAGGTTCAACAATACAAGAAATACAGAGGACATTACAAGAATATTACTATTATTTCACTCAAATCAAATATGAGTTATTTCATATATACTTGACACCATTTCACTCCTCACGTGAGATATGAACTCAATAAATTGACCTCGCTCCCAATGTGTGGCTTCATAGCTCAGTTGGTAGAGCATCGCACCGGTATCGCGGAGGTCACGGGTTCGAATCCCGTTGAAGGCCTGATTTTTTCAGGCTTCTTCTTTCCAATTGCTTAAATTGGAAAATTAACTGCGATGATCGTTCTCCACTTTCAAGACACTGTGTTAAATACGTTTGCACCATTTATGTTCTCTTTTTGTTTTGGGGGATACAAAAAATTAATTTCGACTTACTCCGTCGTTGACAAGTTTAATCTGCACAACTGAGATGGTGATTTTCTTCTCGCCGATAGACTCATGGTGATACATAGCGTTCAGCTGTAATAAAAGATTAACATGATTATTTATAATCAGACAGCACCGGGAAAGCCCTAATCTTTTACTTATTTACACCCAAAAATGAAAGATTGTACCAAAATCTATAAAAGACTTGACTATTAGGTTATGAGCTCAAGATTTCTATCACGTGATCACCCCCTCGATATAAAACTACTAAGATTCGATCACGAATGTCGCTCTCTGATTTCTGATTGGCTACGCTACTGACTATCTATACTCTGGTAAACAGTATGTAGCCCAGCGCTTGTTAACAAACTGGCGGACACTGCGTTTTCGAAGCATCTGTAAAAGAATTTAGATAAAGTTTTGAGCGAAGGCTACCAAATTTATAGAAAAGCATTTAGATTTATATTCGTAATAGTTTTCTTTGGTTTCGCCCTCGTCAACTTTTGCGATTTCATAATCTAATTGATGAATAGAAACTTGGAGGGGGCAGTGGGATTGATTATTATGGAAATGTTTTTCATATTTCATATTAAGCGTGGTTATCTTTGTAATAAAGCTGACGATGACACTGTGATACTGTGACGCTGCTTGCTTAGAGCCCAGTAACCTGTGATCAAGCTCTGTTTTGGCTTCTTAATGTTCAACTGGTGAATAACGATATTATCCCGTAACACACTGTCTATTGGTCAGTATAGTATGCGAGTTGTCAACAACGATATACAGGACAAAGATAGATATAAACTTACCAAGTTTGCGAGCATAAGCAGATGCGTCGCGGTATCGTCACCGTGGTAGAGTATTGTACCTTTGTCAGCCACTAGAGCAATCTCCATGAACTTAAGATTATCATCGTCATTTCGTTTGATTGTTTTGACAGAAAAATCTATTAACGAAGACATTGAAGGATGTTGTTATGTGTGATTTACTGCCACTGTTATGGTATTTATGATGTAAATCAGGAGCCCATTACCCAGAGCCTCTATACGAATTGTACACGAGTCAACCCTGTTCTTATCTTTTTACTTTTAAAGTTGTGATATCTATGGGTATTTAATTTACCGCGAAAACAAGCTGACGTACGCATTCCATACCAAACAAAAATTGGACAGGGTTGACTGTATCGTGTTAACCAAGCCTGAGGGCCCTACCATGACAAAATCGGCCCGAGGTCTTGAAAGTACTTTTTGTTGGAGAGTTGGAAGAAAAACAAAAGGAATCTTTTATGTGAACGCCATAAAACTACCAACAAATAATTCAACTGTAATTGCTCGGGATCATTAGGGACAGTGCCCGGTCCATACTTAAAGAGTATTGCCGCACCGGAATCTTATTGGTTGATGTTAGTTGAAGTCCTCTGAGAAGAGCTATCCTTTCGCTTGTCATATCAATCACAACATTCTTGATTGTGATTGGCTCGCCAAGTAAAAGGAGCGCGATCACAGCAGTGCCCAGTCAGAGCTGCTCAGTGACAACGTTTTAGTGGCTGACTGCTTGTAACTGGACCCGTTCATGTATGCCATTTGATAGTCAATTAAGTATTTTACGATAACTGCAGAAATTCACGCGCGCTCATTGGCTAATTTTTATTGTCCATATGCGGACATACACATGAATTTAAAATTCATGCGACGCGTCAGCGAGCGCGAGCCGGCAATTCGACAATTTGTTATCGTAAAAAACAAATTGATGTCAGTTTTTAATGCGTCTGTCCTGTTATTGATAATGAATTTCGTCATCACATTGTCAAAGTAGTCTGCGGATCCACTCGGCTATCGCCTCGTGGATCCACAGCTACTTTGACAATGTGATGACGAAATTCATGATCAATAACAGGACAGACGCATAAAAAACTGACGTCAATTTGTTAACACTCGAATGATTTAAAAGATTTATTTCATCATCCCTTCCCCTCGATGTGGCTTCTTAGTACCTTACGCCCCAACACCATGTTAAAATTTTTAAAATCCGATCATTACTGAAAGTTAACCCAGCCTTTATACAGTTCACTTTCAGTTCATTTCAATACCTTCATATTGGTTCTTTGCGTTGTCGTCAATTGAACGTCTGTATATCACGTGGTTGTTTACTTTAGCATTGCTGTCAGATACAAGATGGCTGGCCAGTGGCTGAAGGAACAGTGTCTGGTCCATTAATTGAATCATCCCCATCTGAAGGACCAAAAATAACCCGTCATAAATGATCACTTGGACACGAATTACACACAAAACACGAATGAAAGACCAAGCTTTACGTTAAGGAATTTTAGTTATTATCGTGCTATGTACTCCACTCAGTTGCTTAACCTGGTCACCCCAAGTTTTAAATCTCC
>JAHPZR010046272.1:0-7500 GCA_019787425.1 Platygyra sinensis
TACACCTCATTCATTGGAAAGCCACTTTCAGCTGCCCTAGGATAAGACCGAAAGAGAAACGGAGATCCACCTTTTTATCAGTGCTCATGAATTGTGGATCAAACTATCCCAGTATATCTATAAAGTTTCTAATTACTGGGAGTTCTTTAAATTTAATTTTCAATCTTCATGATATCTTTTCAAACTATCTCTTTTTAGTCAGAAGTTAGTGTTTTCTCGATATTGGTATTAGTATTTATATCAACAGCTTAATCATTTAAACGAGTAATTCTCAATATTCAAGAGGACTTGTTTCACTGAGAAACCTTGCTGAGATCTCAGTCCCTCTAACTATTAAAGTTAGACAGCTATAAAAAGGTGTTAGTGGTGTAAATATCACCAGGAATCAATAACTAAAGGGTGTGGTCACACTAAGTCCACACAGAGAGTGTGCAGGGTGTGCACCCCCTCTCCTCCCCCACTGAGATAAAGTCTTCTTCTTCATATTCTCTTTTTAAAATTTGTTTTCCTCAACCAGTCAGTCACGCACCGTTCCTTAGGGTTTAACCCCCTTCTTAAGAAAAATGCTGGATCCGCCCCTGTAATGCCTAAGCACCAGTTCTTCGGGCATCTGTGTGAAAAATGTTTGAGGACACACGTAGGTACCATGCCAAGAACAATTACCATTTCACCCATTATGTAGAGGGTTGCCAATATAAAGGTAAAGTCTGCATACGAGCTAATTGTGTCCCATAAGGCTGGAGCTTATTCCGTTTTCTGTGGCGATGATGCAACAAGAGGGGTATTTTTTACTGTCCCATGGACGAGATGCTAGTCCATCGGCAGGGTTACCCGCCAGCATTAAAGTTCGCCGCTACCCTTTGATAGAACCTGGGTAGAGAGAGGTACCATGACTATGGAGTAAAGTGTCTTGCCCAAGAACACAACACAATTGTCCCCAACCAGGGCTCTAACTCGGACCGCTCGCTACGGAGTCGAACGCACTAAATATGGAACCACCGCGCCTCCCCGTTCTCCCAATGGCCCGATCCGTAACGGGTCGCCTAACTGGTGACGGTTCACGAGGGATCGTGACGACTGTTACCGTTTGTCAGTTCGTGACAATTTCGATGATCGGCGTAGTCCCTCACACTTATACGAAATGTTCGTGGCGTCATTATTTTAGACCGAGGGAATGTTATACTTCTTTCACCTGTTTATGTGTGTTGTTTGCGGGTCATCATGATCGGTCAACGAACACGTCACCCCCTTTTGGTGACCCCTTACGGATCGGGTGTATTGGGTCATGTACGATTTAGTTCACGAGAACAAGGTATTCAGTGGAGACCTTGCATCCAGGCACGGCACTGTGCTGTACCCAATTCAGGTGTGAAAAGAAAAGGTTTCCGGCGAGGACGGAAAAAAATTTCGGCGAGAGCGTAACAGAAGAACTCGAAAGCGGAGTGATTGGGGCGGGACATGGGAGCTCCCTCCTTTCGTCGGGCTCACACAGGGAGCCTGTACGCAGGCTGATAACAAGAGCGTCACATAACGTATAACGAGAATCATACTCGGGCCAGCGTACAGTCAGGTATGTAATACGTGTGCATAACCTAACATATTCACTGCTCGATACACAGGAGGTGACGAATCTTACTAAATGCAACCGAAGATGAAAACCATTGAGTTTGGAACACCAAAAGTTGGCATCGAAAATATCCTTACGATTACGAATACCAGTGGTTTTTAATTGTCCCTGAAGGACGCAGGTCCAGATTGACTTTGATATTTTTGAACTGGAGCAGAGTGAGAATTGCAAAAACGACTACCTGAGATCCGACAAAAAGCCGACCCTAAAACAATGCAGGGAGTACGCGGCCCAATCCTGACTGGAAGGGCTGTGTGGCAGTACCAGGCCGAGGCACCATACAGAGTGGCAGGGAACGTAGTGTTGGGTGCAGTTCGTGAGTGATAACAATGCTACCACTGTCTACAGGGGTTCAGGGCATCATTCAAAGCAGGTTTGTATAAGCTTGGACATCACTTAATTAAAAGCAATTAAGAGGCTGTCTCTCTAAAAACCGACCACTGATTTTACTTCGAAAATTCGATTTTTCTCATAAGCTGGGATTTTAAAGCCCTTACCTAGTTAATCACTAAAATGAGCTTCATTTGATTAAAAATTGTAATTGAATTTTCCTAGGCTTAGTTTAAGTTCGGTCCGCTGGACTCAAGTTGCATGTCTGCCGAAACTGGAAAAATAGCAAATATTGCCATCGCTCTAAAAAAATTAATATTCGCTCAAAAGTCCCAATTCTTTTTTTAAACTATAGATATATCACAACAGTTTGCTTAGCCATGTTTCAATTATAATTCAATGTTGTTCCTGCAACGGCTGAAAGCAGATTTTCTACCCGTTAAATCGAGTTTTGAACCAATCACGAAAATAGCGCTACTTTGAAGGCGCGTTTTAAAAATGTGGCACCTGTTTGAAACTGCTGAACTACATGAACAGAAAGTATAAATGACACTTAATTCAAAACAATAATATAATTTGTCTGCCCACTAGGTTTTCAAAACTAACGACCGCTTGAAGTTCGGGAAATTTTGAAAATACTTCAGTGAGTAACTGCATACTCGCCTTCGTGAAGTGCTCCTATAAATTTACGCAACTCTCTTACCTGGCTTCGAGATTAAAGTTTTGGTCATTTGTAGCAATCCTTGAATCCTAGGCAGCTTTTCCTTCCAGCGGTAGGTTTGTATACAAGGTACATTTACACGTTCCTAAACTGTGTCGCGCGTGACGGTCACATACTTCCGTGTTCTTTGTATTGCTGACCATTGTTTTCCTCGAAGTCGGTTTAATCATGTAGAGTGCTCTTAAAAGGTTTGTAGAAGAACTCTTTTGGACAACTCTCGGCACACATACAAGTATGAAAACTAAACGGTGATCAGGGGATCCACAGAAGGATTCATAAATGTCATGCCATTTTGTGTTTACAACGGGTGTTTTCGTTCCCAATCTTCGCGTGAGTATCACATCCTGATTCCCGTGATACAGAGTGGGAACTAATTTAGGGTGCCTTTCTTAAGAAAATCCAAGATCCGAAAGAATCCGAAAATGAATTTTGCGTTTTCTTTACTAAACAGATCAGTCCTATATCTCTCGGATCATGTGTGTCAAGGAGCTGAAGTATCCACTCTGGAGGGTAGTACAGCGGGGTCTCTGTCACGGTTAACGAACGGAAAAAACTGAGGTGTAGAGTCCGTGACCTTGTTTGGCGATGGCGGGGACCATTTGCAAAGTTAGTGTTTTAAATTATAGCCATAGGGATGCCAGGGGCAAAAGTGATACTAATGATGTGAAGTAATGTATGAAATAATTAATACTTGAACTGTGGTTGTATAGTATGAAAGTGAAGACATGTTATCATCGCAGTAAACTTCCAATTTAACACTACAGTGGAACCTCGATTTAACGAACCTCTATTTAACGAAATCCTCGATATAACGAACGATACTCTACGTCCCGATCAAAATTACAGTAAAATGTATGGAATAGAACCTCGATATAACGAACCTAGATATAATGAATTCCTCGATATAACGAACACAATCCGGAAGCTCTAACGTAAAATATACCTCGATATAACGAATAACAATGTCAACACGCTACAGAAGATAAACGCTAAACAGATCAACAGTCAGCAAATCCTTTAATCCATATGGTAAAGAACGGCAACCTTTCAGTCAACGGCTTATTATTTGTCCTAGACATTGGCACTATAGTATTTCCACATAAGTCACCTGTGTTACAAATCAATCATTAACTATGACCTCGATATAACGAACTTTTTGGTCGTTTTCCGTCAAATTCATTATATCGATGTTTTCGATATAACGAACCCTCCATTCAACGAACAAATTTGGCCGGTCCCCAGCGACTTCGTTAAATCGAGGTTCCACTGTACGAAGACAGCTGGAAAAATCAGGACTTCAAAGGGATCGACCCCTCATGACCTCCGCAAACAGAATTATTTCACTATATTCAACATTATTTCACTTACCTTCACAGGAGCTATGAACAATAAATTGACGGCGCCCCAATGTGTTGCTTCATAGACTCAGTGGCAGTGCATCCGCCACCCGGTATAGCGGACAGGAAGGATTTCTGGTCAAGCAGAAATTACAATTGCATTACAATGAATCCAAGTTGGATGCGAGGGCAATTTCGGGCTAAAACTACAAAATAGCCCGAAATTGCCTCCATACAATATAGATTTTATTGCAATACAAATGAGCTAAGGTGTAACTAGTGAAATAGGGCTACGATTGACAAAATGTGCAGTGCTAAACTACTAAACGCCTACGGTTTTCCTTTGTTGCATGGCACGCAGCGCAATAACGAGCCACAGAAGACCCAACCGCTCCCCCGTGATCAGGATAGTAGCGCAGCAAAAATCCGAAACTAATTCCTCTAGTTTATGGAACATGCAATTAAGGAAGACTGGATTCATGAACTTTTAGTAGTCCGGCAGGCGTTTGCTGGCTTGCGTGAAACAGAGCGTAAATTTAAAATACCGTAGATAAACATGGTGCAGACCAGTATTTGCAGTATACGTATTTGCAGTCACGCTAGTGAGTGGACATTCCAGCTCACAAAAAAGTAAGCCCTTCATTTTGGCATGAGGATTCTCCTGGACACTATTATTTGATGGAACGTACCGTCGTAAGATTGAGCGACAAAGGAGAGGTTGAAATCCTTTGCGAGAACGGGTCATCGACACAAAAACGCTAAGTACAGCCTTGTGGACAGATATAAAACTTCTCCTTATGGATTTCTCTGAAATCGCTGTCGATATTCCAAATGGTTCGTGCTGAGTCGTTCACTGTTCCAGTTATATATTGCAGAACGCCCGAACGAATGTAGATCCCACGATCTGAAGACATTCACAATTACATGTGTGCCATATTTCTATGTCAAACCTTCGACAAGAAAATTAGAAAACAAAACTGCGTGTAGTACACTCATTCGACCCAGACGAAAATGCAATCTTTAAGAGTACATGTATACCCAAGGCAAGAGCAGGGGGCGAGGAGATATACTTATATGCTTCGAGTTAGCAAGAACAATATCTCACTCGTTCGCTACCCTTCCTCGATGAGAATTTGTCTTGTCACAGAGAACCTAAAATTCCTATCTCGAGCTGACGATAACGTTAGTTTTATTATAGAGACACATTGATGACGCGTCAGGTTTGACGATTTTCCGAAGATTTTCGACCACTTTCCGAAGATTTCCGAAAGACTATTTTCACATATGTTCGAAGGCCCAGCCCGAACGGTCCGAACATTTTCTACAATTTCAGAAGATCGCCGAAGACTTTGAAGAAGACCCACGAAGATATTTCGATCCATACACCAACGAATTTAAGTACAATTTATGAGACAAATTGATGAAATCATGTGAATTCATCGATATCTTTAACTATGGGAGGATGTGGAAAAATACGCACTTAGTCTCGGATGTAGCTTCGTATGAATTTTTTGAATGTTTATTTCCCAGTAAAAGCTCGTGTCTATATATCTAGAGGAGAAAATTACTGAAGTCATCGTTTACGTTTCCTCATTCATGTTCCTTTTTTGACGGCTCCTCCCAGCTTCACGACTACTGCCGAGCGCTAAGTAATTTGTAACGTGAAACGTATCAATTTTTACTTATGCTCTGAGCCGGATCGGCAAATAAACTTGCTGATTCCCTTTCCGAGAACAACACTATATAAAAATAGATTTAGTACAGCAGCGCCAACTCTTTGTAACAGCTTACTCTGTAAATTGATCGAGAGTTAGTTCCTTAAATCATTTAAACGCCTTCCTCCATTCAAAATTTTTAAATACACGGCATGTCATGTAAATCAGAGTCTGTAGCGTAGCTGTGTTGTAAATAATGTAATAACAGAATTAGTATTATAGGTTTTAGGATTTTTAGAAATTCTTTAATTGGGATTTGGTTGACCTGATGTTATTTTTACTTTATAAACAAATATAGTTAATAAGTTCAAGGGGTTGAATGAAATTAAATCAAATCGTTAAGCGCAACTCAGACAACACAGTCGGAAGCTGGAGGAGCTGTTGAAAATTTGATTGACGCGCGAAAGACGCATTATGCGGTTGAACTTTTATTGCCTGCCCCGCGAGGAGCCTGAAATCGAACGGCGACGGCAGCTCTCTAATTCAGCAGAAGATTACATTATAGGGGCTGCAATCACTTTCTTACCAACGCAAGGAATTGTGGTTCACGTGCGAAATGGGAGATTAGGTTAATGCGCAAGTGGTATGCGCAAGAATTGTGCGTTATGCGGAACGGAAATATTTTAGGATGCGCAGTGACATGGCGCAAGGAATTGTGGTTATGCGCCATGGATGTTTTTAGGCCATGCGCAGTGAACCATGGATTCGCTTGTCTCTTAAAGTATAGATTGTCAAATGGTGATGTTTGTAAATTGTATGCATCAACTCAGGATCATGAAGAATCGATGGCGAAGGTGTGACAACGGTTAACGGTCAAAGAGGGACGGCAGTACCAATCACTAATAACTTAAAACACAAAGCAGAAGAGACTGAAATTCGTTCTAGATAAATAAATAAAAGACCAGCTAAGAATGCAATGCGTTTTTTTCGGCGGAATTTGGGGGGGACAAGACTAGCGCACAATCACAACAGAAATCAAAAGAAAACAAGAGCGCGATGTGTTGTTTGCAAAACCATGCTACAAACAAAAGAACATACGCGCATTCAATGTCGCTACCCAAGACAACGGAACAATTTATCAAATCAGTCACTTACAACATGAATTTGCATACAGACAAGCAAACGGAACTTCATCTGAACATCTTTCTCCATCTCGACTACGTTTACTCTCGTTCGAACAGTCTAATTCACCTCGACTACATTACTTTGCGGTGAGTTGGTTGCGTGGCGAGAGGTTTGCTTGGGGCGAAACTCCCTGGTGGCGAGATGACCGATACCGGGACAGGGATTCAAGACAATAAAGCACATACAAACGATCAACTACCTCCACTTTACCAGAAAATCAAAAGGATGGAAATCGAAAGATGTGAAAATTGTAGTAGCAGAAATCTTACTTATAACTTCTGTACCGGTACGCATAAAGTCTCTGGAGTGTTGACATCTGTCGAAGACGCGTCCGGAAGCGCCGGATATGTGAAAATGGTACTAAAACTTAAGTTTAAATTAATGTTCAGATGCAAAGAAGTAGATAGTAGCATATATGACAAAAAAAAAATCCAAAAAAAGTGTGTCTATACATCTTTGTTTTAATTATTCTACAAGTTTTAGTAAACGATGATTTCTCTTATCTGATTTAAGAACTCGACAACAAGAGGCGAGAATGCCATAAAAAAATGACTAGTGTGAAAGTCAATAACAGCCCTGCACATCGTTTTACAGGAAATCATTTTTATTCCCCAAAAATTTCTCATCCGTTGAACACGCGTCATC
>JAHPZR010046272.1:17500-23936 GCA_019787425.1 Platygyra sinensis
GGCTCGTTCGCTTCAGGCTCCCTCGCTGTGGCAGCAATAAAAGTTCAAACCGAACAAATGCGTCTTTCGCTCCCGTCAATCAAATTTTCAACAGCTCCTCCCAGCTTCCGACTGTGTTGTCTGAGTTGCGCTTAACGATTTGATTTAATTTCATTCAACTTTGAACTTTGAACTATATTTATACACGGTAAAAAAAAATCATCAGGTTCAACAAAATCCAAATTAAGAATGTCTAAAAATCCTAAAACCTAAAATACTAATTCTGTTATTACATAATTTACAAACACAGCTACCTACAGACCTGATTTACATGAATGCCGTGTATTTAAAAATTTTGATTAGAGAAGGCGTTTAAATTGATTTAAGGAACTAGACTCTCCAATATTACAGAGTAAGCTGTTCCAAAGAGTGCGCTGCTGTAACTAAATCTATTTTTCATATAGTTTGTTCTCGGAAAGGGAACAACAAGTTTATTTGCCGAATCCGGCCTCAGAGCATAGTTTGATACATTTCACGTTACAAATTACGTAGCGCTCGGCAGTAGTCGGAAAGCTGGGAGGAGCCGTCGAAACAGTGTGACTGAGGAAAAACGTAAACGATGACTTCAGTCAATTTTCTCCTCTCATCTATATAGACACGAAGCTTTTTTTACTGGGAAATAAACCACTCAAAAAATTCATAACGGAAGCTACATCCGAGACTAGAGTGGCGTATTTTCCACATCCCTCACTAGTAAAGATATCGTATGAAGAATTCACTGATTTCAAGTTGGTCCTCAATAAAGTGTACTTAACTTCGTGGTGTATGATCGAAAATATCGGCGGGTCTTCTTCAAAAGTCTTCGGCAATCTTCTGAAATTGTAGAGAAATGGTTCGGAACGTTCGCATCCTGGCCTTCGGCAACAATTGTGGAAAACAGTCTTTCGGAGATCTTCGGACAGTGGTCGAAAATCTTCGGGAAAATCGGGTCAAACCGCCGTCATCAATGTGTCTATATAATACAACGAACATTAATGCCGTCAAGCTCGAAGATAGCGACATTTTAGGTTCGCGGGAGCAAGAACAATATCTCACGAGTAAGGGGGGGTACTAGCGAACGAGTGAGATATTGTTCTTGCTACTCGAGCATATAATTCATATCTCCTCGCCACCCTGCTCTTGCCTTTGCGAGTTATACAGTCACTCCTTAAAAATGGATTTTCGGCTCGGGTCGAATGATAGCTGTACTAACACCAGTTTTGTTTTTTCCTATTTTTTCTGTTCGAAAGGTTTGGACAATCGACATATGCCAAACAATAGATAAGTGTGATGGTCTTCAGATCGTGGTTCCTAATTCGTCATCGGCATTCTGCAATATATAACTGGAACATTCGTGAACGACTCAGCGACAACCATTTGGAATATCCCCGACGCCTTTCAGGAAATCCAAAGGAAAGTTTTATATCTGACCACAAGAGATTGTACCGTACGTTTTTTGTGTCGGATGACACCGTTTCATCGCAAAGGATTCAACCTCATCCTTTGTCGCTCAATCTTACGAGACGGTAAGTCATCAAAATAATAGTGTCCAGGAGAAATCACTAATGCCAAATGAAGGGCTTACTTTTTTGTTGAGCTGAATGCCCCACTGCGTCGATCTGCAAATAATGTACTAGACACATACTGGTCTGCGCATGGTTTTAATCTACGTATTTTAATTTACGCTCTATGTTTCACGACAAAGAACGCAGCCAAACGCCTGCCGGATCTAATAAAAGTTCATAAATCCCAGTCTTCTCCTTAATGCATGCTTCCAATAAAACTAGATGAAAATTAGTTGCGGATGATTTATGCTGCAACTAATATCAAAATTCAATTACTGATCACGAGCGGTTTGTGTCCCTCTGTGTGCTCGTTCTTGCGGCTGCTGTGGCACATGCAAACAAAGCGAAAAACGCGTAGGCGTTTAGTAGCTTGTAGAGCCACTCGCAGCATTTTGGTCAATCGATAGCTCCTTTTCACAGTTTAAACCTGGCTCATTTTGATATTGTACAAGTCAAAATCTAGTATGTAGAATTTTAATTATTAAAATGCGAGAGGCAATTTCGGGCTATATATTTTGTAGTTTCTAGGCCCGAAATTGCTCTCGCATCCACGTTCGGATTACATTGTAATGCAATGTGAGATTTCTGCGTGACCTCCGCGAATAAAAACCGGCTGCGATGCACTAGCCCACCTGGAGCTTATGAAGCCACACATTGGGAGCGACGTCATGTTTATTGAGTTCATATCTCCTGTAAGGAGTGAAATAGCTGTGAAGCTATATATGAAATAATTCGTGTTGCGTGAGGGTCACAGGGATCGAATCCCGTTGAAGTCCTGATTTTGCCCAGGCTTATTCTATTCGAGTACAGTGCGCACCTCGATTTTTAACGACAGTGCGCTGTGGACCGCCACACAATTTGTTCGTTAAATACGAGGGTTTCGTTATAATCGAAAAACCTCGGTATAACGCAATTGTGAGGGGGAAACGACCAAAAGATGTCTCGTGTTATATCCAGGTCATAGTTAAGTGACTTGATTTGTCACACAGCGTTAACCTTCTGTGGAAATACTATGGTGCCAATGCCCTACCAACATATAATAAAGCCGTTGTACTGAAAGGTTGCTGTCTCTTTACACTAAGTGATTAAGGATTTGCTGACTGGTGATCTGTTTCAGCGCTTATCTTCTGTTCTGTTTTTTTTTCGCGTGTGTGCCATTGTAATTCGATTATATCGAGGTATATTTTCCGTTTGAGGCTTCCGGATCATATTCCGTATATCGAGGTTGCTATTCCCATTATCTCTTACCTGTTAGTGTTTGGCCCTTGGGACCTTTAGAATATCGTTCGTCATATCGAGGACTCTCTTTAGATAGAGGTTCGTTAGATAGAGGTTCCAATGTACTGTTACATTGGGAAAATTTTACTGCGATGCAATCATTCTTCACTTTAATTACAACCACAGTTCAATATTAATTATATTTCATACATACTTCACATTATGTAGTATACTTTTGCCCCCTAGGCATCCCATAATGGCTAGTTAAAACAATAACTTTGAAATATGCGTCACCGCTTGCCCAAAAAAGGTCACGCGACCTTACACTCCCTACACCTCAGAGTTTTTTCCGTTCGTAACCGTGACAGAGACCCCGCTGTACGACCCTCCAGAGGGAACTTCGCTCCTTTGACAACACCATGATCCGAGAGATAATAGGACTGATCTGTTTATGTAAAGAAACGCAAAATTCATTTTCGGATTCCTTTCGGATCCCTTGGATTTTCTTAACAGAAAGGACACCCACTTAATTCAGTTCCCACTCTGTATCACGGGAATCAGGATGTGATACTCACGCGAAGATTGGGAACGAAAACACCCGTTGTAAACACAAAATGGCATGACATTTATGAATCCTTCTGTGGATCCCCTGATCACCGTTTAGTTTTCATACTTGTATGTGTGCCGAGAGTTGTCCAAAAGAGTTCTTCTACAAACCTTTTAAGAGCACTCTACATGATTAAACCGACTTCGAGGAAAACAATGGTCAGCAATACAAAGAACACGGAAGTATGTGACCGTCACGCGCGACACAGTTTAGGAACGTGTAAATGTACCTTGTATACAAACCTACCGCTGGAAGGAAAAGCTGCCTAGGATTCAAGGATTGCTACAAATGACCAAAACTTTAATCTCGAAGCCAGGTAAGAGAGTTGCGTAAATTTATAGGAGCACTTCACGAAGGCGAGTATGCAGTTACTCACTGAAGTATTTTCAAAATTTCCCGAACTTCAAGCGGTCGTTAGTTTTGAAAACCTAGTGGGCAGACAAATTATATTATTGTTTTGAATTAAGTGTCATTTATACTTTCTGTTCATGTAGTTCAGCAGTTTCAAACAGGTGCCACATTTTAAAACGCGCCTTCAAAGTAGCGCTATTTTCGTGATTGGTTCAAAACTCGATTTAACGGGTAGAAAATCTGCTTTCAGCCGTTGCAGGAACAACATTGAATTATAATTGAAACATGGCTAAGCAAACTGTTGTGATATATCTATAGTTTAAAAAAAGAATTGGGACTTTTGAGCGAATATTAATTTTTTTAGAGCGATGGCAATATTTGCTATTTTTCCAGTTTCGGCAGACATGCAACTTGAGTCCAGCGGACCGAACTTAAACTAAGCCTAGGAAAATTCAATTACAATTTTTAATCAAATGAAGCTCATTTTAGTGATTAACTAGGTAAGGGCTTTAAAATCCCAGCTTATGAGAAAAATCGAATTTTCGAAGTAAAATCAGTGGTCGGTTTTTAGAGAGACAGCCTCTTAATTTCTTTTAATTAAGTGATGTCCAAGCTTATACAAACCTGCTTTGAATGATGCCCTGAACCCCTGTAGACAGTAGGTAGCATTGTTATCACTCACGAACTGCACCCAACACTACGTTCCCTGCCACTCTGTATGGTGCCTCGGCATCGGTACTGCCACACAGCCTTTCCAGTCAGGATTGGGCCGCGATACTCCCTGCATTGTTTTAGGGTCGGCTTTTTGTCGGATCTCAAGGTAGTCGTTTTTGCAATTCTCACTCTGCTCCAGTTCAAAAATATCAAAGTCAATCTGGACCTGCGTCCTTCAGGGACAATTAAAAACCACTGGTATTCGTAATACGTAAGGATATTTTCGATGCCCAACTTTTGCGTGTTCCAAACCTCAATGGTTTCATCTTCGGTTGCATTTAGGTAAGATTCGTCACCTCCTGTGTATCGAGCATGTGAAATATGTTAGGTTATGCACACGTATTACATACCTGACTGTACGCTGGCCCGAGTATGATTCTCGTTATACGTTATGTGACGCTCTGTTTATCTAGCCTGCGTACAGGTACCCCGTGTGAGCCCGAACGAAAGGAGGGAGCTCCCCTGTCCCGCCCCAATCACTCGCTTTCGAGTTCTTCTGTTACGCTCTCGCCGAAATTTTTTCCGTCCTCGCCGGAAACCTTTTCTTTTCACACCTGAATTGGGTACAGCACAGTGCCGTGCCTGGATGACAAGGTCTCCACTGAATACCTTGTTCTCGTGAACTAAATCGTACATGACCCAATACACCCGATCCGTAAGGGGTCACCAAAAGGGGGTGACGGTTCGTGGACCGATCATGATGACCCGCAAACAACACACATAAACAGGTGAAAGAAGTATAACATTCCTCGGTTCTAAAATAATGAACGCCACGAACATTCGTATAAGTGTGAGGGACTACGCCGATCATCGAAATGTCACGAACTGACAAACGGTAACAGGTCGTCACGATCCCTCGTGAACCGTCACCAGTTAGGCGACCCGTTACGGATCGGGCCATTGGAGAACGTGGGAGGCGCGGTGGTTCCATATTTAGTGCGTTCGACTCCGGTAGCGAGCGGTCGAGTTAGAGCCCTGGTTGGGGACAATTGTGTTGTGTTCTTGGGCAAGACACTTTACTCTCATGGTACCTCTCTCTCACCAAGGTCTATAAAAGGGTAGCGGCGAACTTAATGCTGAGCGGGTAACCTGCGATGGACTAGCATCTGTCCAGGGACAGTAAAAAATACCCCTCTTGTTGCATCATGCCACCAGAAAACGGAATAAGCTCCAGCCTTATGGGACACAATTAGCTCGTTGCAGTATGCAGACTTTACCTTTATATTGGCAACCCTCTACATAATGGGTGAAATGGTATATTGTTCTTGGCAGGTACCTACGTGTGTCCTCAAACATTTTTCACACCAGATGCCCGAAGAACTGGGTGCTTAGGCATTACAGGGGCGGATCCAGCATTTTTCTTAAGCAAGGGGGTTAAACCATAAGGAACGGTGCGTGACTGACTGGTTGAGGAAAACAAATTTTAAAAGAGAATATGAAGAAGAAGACTTTATCTCAGTGGGGGAGGAGAGGGGGTGCACACCCTGCACACTCTCTGTGTGGACTTAGTGTGACCACACCCTTAGTTATGATTCCTGGTGATATTTACACCACTAACAACCTTTTTATAGCTTTAACTTTAATAGTTAGAGGGACTGAGATTCCAGCAAGGTTTCTCAGTGAAACAAGTCCTCTTGAATATTGAAATTACTCGTTTAAATGATTAAGCTGTTGATATAAATACTAATACAATATCGAGAAAACACTAACTTCTGCCTAAAAAGAGATAGTTTGAAAAGATATCATGAAGATTGAAAATTAAATTTAAAGAACTCCCAGTAATTAGAAACTTTATAGATATTACGGGATAGTTTGATCCACAATTCATGAGCACTGATAAAAAGGTGGATCTACCGTTTCCTCTTTCGGTCTATCCTAGGGGCAGTGAAAGTGGCTTTCCAATGAATGAGGTGTAAGTCCGTGACCTTTTTGGCGATGCGGTGACCATTTCAAAGTTATTGTT
>JAHPZR010046277.1:0-7500 GCA_019787425.1 Platygyra sinensis
TTAACCAGAGGAAATTCAGAGGTTCGCTGCCATCAATTTGTATTACACCTTCAACCAGTGATGCCGAATATTCACCTTTGCAAACAAGGATACGCGACTCCTCACTAAGGAATGTTGAAAATCACGAAGGAAATAAAAGTCGACACTTCAGCATTATTCCTGGGATCAACCGAAAGAGATCGAAGAAGAGGAAAGGGAGAAAGAAAAGCACCAGCCACAAAGAACAGAGAAGGAGGAGATGTCATGTACCAGAGAAAGGTCGGTGTGGTAGCTGGTACGTCACAAGCAAGTCTGAAAGACTTGCCAGCGATAGACATGCAGCTGAGAGATGAGAAGAGAGTTCAAAATGAAGGGTGTTCTCGTAAGTAGCTTGTAACCCTTAACCTAACTTCCTATGCGTCCGATCCAGAGGTGCCAATAATAAGATCCCTGTGGTCCACTCAGCAAAAGAGGTCCTATTCTGTTCCGTTGTACTTAGCTCATGAACCAAATGGTTGATCACGATGATCAACTACATTGACATCTATTCTTTTCTCCCATTCGACTGTCCGTAGCCAATTTTGTAGTCGGCTTCTTTCTGTAGCTGGTGTTAGAGCTGAGACATTCTTGTCTGGCTTGTGTGAGGATGCGGGGTCTGACAGTAAAGCTGTGTTTGTCACAATCTGTTGCATTAGTGAGGATGGGGTAAAGTGAACCAGAGAAAAGTTATCCAAGTATATTCTATGTAGTCATTTGATTTGGATTTGTGTGAATCCCCTACTAGTGATGACTCGCGATATAAAGAGCGTGCTCGAAACCAACGCAACGACTTTTTTTCTCTCAGACAGTAGGGATAGCTTTTGACACGCTCGGTGAAAAGAGAGTAATGTAGCTTCCTTCTAGGTACAACTTAGCTTCTTATAAATGGGAAGGGAAAACACATCTAAAAGGGAACCATCCAATTTTTGATAAGCACCATACAAGACCTTGAATAGCACTTACTCCCACATGCCACTTCTTTGCAGTTCCTCTTTATTTACAGAAGAAGTGCATACCAGAGAATGATCGGGACAGCATAACGGAAAATCGTTTTCACATATGATTTGCAATACATCTTCCTTATCCAAGATATCAATAATGGTGATAAGCCGCAGTTAATGGGAAAAAAACAAGACAAAATGTTTGTAAAAAAACTTTTCTCAATTCCCTCTACTTATCTTTTCAGTTTTGACGTCTAGTCTCACGCACAGGAGACACACCACCAGTGAGGTAAATTTCAATTGATAGTTTGTACTATTTTTAGAATACCTTTGACGGAATAAGTTCAGTTTAATTTTGGAAATCTGATAAACAAAGACTTGAAAAGAATCAAGTAAAATAGCCTTGGTGCTATCGCTGCTGGAAATTGTCCCTAATTCATACTTAAATCTTCGAGCAGGTCTCCCAAAAACAGTGAAGTATATATTCACAATTTCGGCAAAGGGATGGTGAGTGGGAAGGGGTAAATGTTATGCTACGAGATCACTGTCTGGAAAAGGCAATGAATAAAAGTGGAAATTGTAAGTCCCACACCATCGTATGAATGAATCATAGACAAAAATTCGAAAAGGGATTAGAGTAGAGAAAAATAATTGCAGAAGGAATTAATTGCAGAATTGAAAGAGCAAGGCCTAAGAAGTAACTAAAAGGGTTGGAAATTAAAGTGAGAGGGTTTTCTCAAAGCAAAGTAGGTAAAGACATGTTGTTATTTAACTCTTACAGCTTGGAATACCTCCATTGAGGGCAAATAGCCAGAGCAGCACCTTATCATCTCATCGACCTTGCTGGAGTTCACAGAGTTTGCGTTGTTCCAATAGAGATCTTAGGGACTCGCTTCCAGACCGTGGACTATCTATCTCGGAACTCGATCTTCGATTAGCAATTCGCAAAGAAGAAGAACGCATCGCAGGGGAGGCAAAGAGGCGAAATCGTTCTTTCAGTTTGTCCAGCAACCTCAAGGAAATTTTTGCAAAGACGAATTCGGCAGAAAGTGTGTCATCGAAATATGCTCTTGCATCAAAGAAAAAGCCTTCTCCGCCATTGCTGGGACTAAAAGCCTTTTCGAAAAGTCTTGACTCTTCAGGATCACTTGCAAGTAAATTAAAGCACATTGGGAAAGAAAATTCTCTGAGCTGGCGAGAATCGAGAGCTTCACTCCCATCAATTTGCATCACACCACCAGTTAGTGATACAGAACACTCACCTCGGTTATCAAGGAAGCTGCGCTCCATTCCAGCAACTACTCAGGCTCTTGGTGGAAATAAATATCTAGCTAACAACTTCAATCAGCTGGGACAAACGATAAACGTAAGCGGACAAGAAGATACTCAATTTGCAACAGAAGATGGATGGATACCAAACGCATTTGACGAAAACAAGAGCGTAACGAAACACCAGAAACGAGAAGAAAATGAACAGCAAGAACAACAAGCTGGGAGCGCCAAAGTCTGCCACTACAACGAGGGGAGCGTCCATCACGGACAAAATGAACGAGAACGAGACAGCACAACTGAGAAGCATGGATCAGATCAATCCAAATCAAAGAAAGAAGGTTGTGACAACAGAGTGTTTGCTGCAGAAGAACAAGAAAATTATTATTCAACAATTTGCAGAGGAACAGATACTGACAATTACTTTGTTGTTTGCACTTATCAAGCTAGTGGAGACGGTGAGATGACAGTGTATGAAGGAGATGAAGTTGAAGTGCTCACTAAAGCTCCTAATGGATGGTGGATGGTCTGCATTGATGATGATGTTGGATGGGTGCCTTCAAATTTTCTGGTTGTCAAAGGAAGACAGGTAGACGAGGTGAATCAAGACAGTCTGGAGTTGGCAGATGATCAAGAAAATGGGAGATTTTCTTCCGAAGATTACGAAGGTGACGATGATGAAAAAGCGCATGAAGACCCTGACGAGCATGGAATTCATGACGCCAAGGAGAGAGAGTACTTTGATATGGTACCTAGAGTAGATGAAGGTGAGGTCTTCATGAAAAAACTTCAAGCCTTATTAATTGTTTTAGTGTCTCAATGTAGCTGTCTCAATGTGGCAAACAATGCCCTTGCAAACTTTTGATCATTGTTTGTTTTGGCTGAGACACTTAGGTGAACCCCTTCAATTAAAACCGAGGTGCTCTAAAATCAATTCCAAGACACCTTTGACGCATTACAAGGTGCTTGTAGCTTTAATTCGCGGCAGACGTATGTCTCTTGTAATAAGCTAAGCACTGATAGATTCTTATTATTTTTCATAGATCAATCTGTAATTTGGGCGCAGCCAGACCCAACACCAAGACAACAGCAGAATGTAAGTTACAATTAAAAAGCGTATACAGGTTTCTTTTTGTATCAGTGATCTAATGCAAACCCAGGAAGGAGCCCGGAGTTCGAAGGAACGAGGTATATATACTCTTGACGATGGGGTGCACACGAGCTACGTCAGACGCCACTAGTCAACATCGTACCCAACCTTGTGCCAAAGAATAACTTCTACAACACTTTAGTTGGGTTCTGATTCCATAGCATATTTTTTAGCCAATTTTTTTTTTTTTTTTTTTTTTTTACTTTTGTTGCCCCCTTCTTCAACGTCCTTCAAATACCCCGAAGAACGATAATGGATTATATCAGAAATGGTCCAAGTTTAGCCGACATGTCATTTGTGAACACAGAAAGCATGGAAGACACAAAGTCTAAAAACTGGCAAACGAAACGTTTTCAGACGGTCAGGTAGTCTAGAGCAACTGTAGCTTTTCAAGTCCTTTGCAAACTCAGTCCCTTCACAATATGATAAACATGCTCATGGGGTGAGCATCGACCGCTTCTTTATAATTTAGCTACCTTAGGAAAAACATTTAACAAACTACATTCTCTGAATGCAAACTGGTGGATTTAAAAACCTGGCCACACCTATGATTTCTTTTTGTAAGTGTTTCATTTTAGAATGCTGGGCTTTAATTTCAATATAGCTGGTTAATTTGTTTTATATAGTAGCACCATGATTTTCATTCATATAGTAGCAGGCTTTGCAAAAAGGTTTATTGGTTTTGTGGTCCTTGTTTATTTTGGTTTCATTCTTTTTATTTTGAAGCGTGTTCATAACAAGAGGTGCCATTACAAAGGATCGCCACGGCCTAGCTGCAACAAGTGTTGGTTTGACCCTGCAGACGTCATTAGACAATCAAGTAAGACTTGGTCGAACAGCAGCACAGGGACAAACTCCTCTAACAGCGACAAGCCGAGGTATGAAAGAAGCAAAAGAAACAAAAGTGGAAAGAAGGGATTTATTAATGACAACCAAGCTTACAGCACAGAAAGAGGATATAACATGGGGCACCGCGTCAAAGTCCCGAGTAGTACTAAGAAAGCAGCATGCAGACAACAAAAATGGTGCAGAAGATTCGAGGTGACAAATGGCTACCGTTGCTTGTCAAAGGAGCATCATTCTCTCCTCACAGAAAGCCGCAGAATGCCACCAACAAAACGTAAAAGTCAAGTGTCTTATGATTCTGGGTTTCCTGAAGATGACAGAACAACTGCTGTTAGGAGGATCGTGAGAAAGTCTTTGTCGGCGCCCGATACCCGAGCGAATCACCACAACCGGCTTTCATATCCGACTTCATACAGGCGTTACCATCCACAATTTGACGATGGCTACGTTCTTAGAAATCTGCCGCAATACAAGCCTAATAGAGCACGTTTACATGTATTTCATGAAGATAACTCGTCCGATAGTGAAGTGTTTCAAAAGATGAAGAATCGCAGTGTATGTGAAGGTTCATTTTGTGATGATTTGGGAGTTCACTCGTATCCCCGGCGGCCGAGGAGGAGGGCAAATAGAAGCAAACCACTCAAACACACAATTCAGAAAGATGCTCCCTATAGCCGACATCCCTCAGGAAGACATAGTTTAAAATGGCCTTATCAAGCCATCGCTTCTTATCGGGCTTCAACCGACGATACAGTTGATCTGTATGAGGGGGACAAAGTTCAAGTCATTCGGAAAAGTAAAGGAGGATGGTGGTTCGTAAAAACTGACCAGGCAGAAGGATGGGCACCTTCTAACTATCTTGAGCCAATCACGTGTTATGATGAATGAATTTGTAGTGCAGCTTCTAAGCTATCAGCCTGTACATATATAGTGACACAAAGTTTTCGTTTTGCTTTATTTCAAATCAGTTTTTTTAATTTTATTTTTTTTTAAATTTTTTTAAAATTTTTTTTTTTTTAACGAAGACTAGTGAGCAGCACAAGGAAAGACTTCTTGTAGTTGTAAGCTTTTTCGTTTATTTCCGACGCGTTTCGTCTCTATCTGAGACTTCTTCAGGGAATGATTACAACTAACATAGAACAGCATATATAGCACATAAGCGTGCCTAAGTTCAACTTCCCATGGAAGTGAGTAACTGCTGAAACATGCTGTAAACGGACGTTAAAAGAAAACGCCTAAATGTATATGTTATTGCGTGTTGTTATATTTTGGGGGCCATACGATTAGCGCTAATCGTATGGCCCCCAAAAAACATACTATTTGCATAGATGTGCTAAAGTAGTAGTAGATTTATAACTGACAATACAGTCTAAGTCTGGTAAATGCCTCTGGATAACCGGCTTAATGTTAGCGTGACTACAGTTAAATGTAGATTTAAATACTACCATTCTACCGTTGCGCAACTTGCGTTTTTTCGAAAGCCATTTGGTTCTGTCACTGTATTTAACCTCCCTGAATAAGGGAAGTAAAAACCCAACTGGGTAACCCCGAAGTCGAAGACGCTTCCAGAATTTCTCACGCGTTTCGCTAAAGGCTTTAAACGTGGAGCTATTTCTGGTATAGCGCATAAGCTCGCCTCTAATAAAGGCCCTCTTGTTGCTCGCGGGATGAAACGACTCGAAGGGAATGTACAGATACTTATTTAGCGGCTTTTGATAGTAGAACTGCAGTGCTAAATTAGCTCTTTGTAAAGATAAATCCAGAAACGAGATACTACTTTCGTCAATAACATACGTAAGTTTGATACGATCATTCTTGCTATTGAGACAACTAAGAAACTCTAATAAGTTTTCTTTGGGACCCTTCCAGACCAAAAATATGTCATCGATAAACCGCTTATACAAGAGTAGATGATTAGAAAATTGCGTGACGACATCCTTTTCTAAATAATACATGAAAGCATTAGCGGCCGTGACTGCAAAAGGTGTTCCCATAGCAATCCCAAACGTTTGGTGAAAAATATCTCCACAAAACTCGGTTTTGAGAAAATTGTTCTCAAAAACCAGTCTAGAGAACTGAATCAGAAGTGGTGTCTCAGGTGCTCCTGCCTCCCGAAGCAGCAGGTCGAGAGCTAGCAATGCTTTCTTGGTATCCACATTGGGATAGAGTGAGATAACATCTGCCGTGACAAGAAAGCAGTGTGGTGGCAACCTGACAGACTCCAGAGCTTGAATCAGTTCTCCAGAATCCCTAAGAACAGTAGGCATTTTAAGCCTAGGCTTAACATATT
The DNA here is from genome assembly GCA_019787425.1 of Platygyra sinensis. Classification (NCBI taxonomy): domain Eukaryota; kingdom Metazoa; phylum Cnidaria; class Anthozoa; order Scleractinia; family Merulinidae; genus Platygyra; species Platygyra sinensis. The sequence continues at coordinate 6,515 of JAHPZR010046277.1, forward strand.
CATCTACAAAAATGCTAAGAGTTCTAGTGATGTAACTGTGCGAGGCCGCAATCGGCCGACCCACCATGGGGTTTTTGTGTATCTTAGGAATAATATAGAACTTAGTTGGAGACAATAAATGATCATAGCTACGCAAGAATTTAGCGGCATTAGCAGTAATAAATTTGCTAAAAGTTAACATAAGCTTTTCGCGAGTAGCTATTATCTGACCGTGTCTCAGGATCCAATCTTCATAAGTGATGATAGAGTAGGATTGTTTGTCATTGAGCTGTCTCAGAGTCTCATTTTGCACCCAGTCAGTTGACACAAGAGCTGGTCCGAGATTCTTATCGGTATCCAGTACTCTGACAGAGTCGTCATTCCTTATCTGGCTGAGTTCCTCACGGTCAGTCACGGAAAGATTTCTCTTCCAGTGCGGTTTGTTTTGCTTAATGTTTTGCCGTAAGTCCTTGCATATATCGTGCAGTTTGTCCTCAAGATCTGGATCTTCACGCGGAGGATTCCAGGTGGATTTTACATAAAGCCTCGGGTTGAAGTTGGAGTCGTCCGGCTCTCCTTCGAACTTTTTATGTAAACGGACACTGCGACAAAAGTCCTGAATTTGCACATTAAACTGCGTCAGGTCGGGAGGTTTTTGCGTGGGCCTGAACTTCAAACCCAAGCCAATGATCCTTTTCTGACGGTCAGTCAAATGCACAGAGGTAAAATTATGGATTTCCGAATTTCGTGGTAAGAGGTCGTACAAAGGTCGCTTAGCCATAGAGAACAGCCATTTTTCGTATGCAGTTCTGCAATCTACGTTCCGTGGCCGGTACCTCTGCCGCCGCCGTTTTTTAGTGCAGAGTGCACTATTGGGATGGTTTGGGGGTTGACGCCGCTAACGCACTATGGCAATAAGGCCATAAGGAACTAAGGCAATAAGGTGTAAACTTTAATGTTTGTTTAATTAATTAATTTCAATTAATTAATTAGCCTTGTTTTGAGCG
>JAHPZR010046277.1:12500-21734 GCA_019787425.1 Platygyra sinensis
TTACTGTGGTGTTTTACGTGAAATTTCGTTCATTCTAAATTCATAAATACGTTGAACTAGCAAACGTGATACTTTTAGTTTTTCAACGCCAACGTTTGTAACTTGATACTTTTGTTTTTCTCGCAAACTTTGTAACATGATACCCTTGTTTTCTCAAAAACATACAAAGAAGATATGCTCGCTTTTTTCCTGAGAAAAATGAAATAATGTTATTTACTTATGAAAAAATTGGAAGAGGAATGATTTTGTTTCAATCAAGAGGCAAATTTTCATATCATTGATAAACAATTATTGAATTTATGGAGAGCTCGGAAAAAATCCAAGTCCCAGATGGGATTTGAACCCACGAGCGCAATAGTCTTTAATGTACGATAAACAATTACTAATTTAATTATCAAATAGTCACATCGTGTCTCGGAATAGCACGATCTTATTAGGTTGCCACCGATGGTGTTAACAGTAAACCAGTTCAAAATACACAATGATATCGATTAATACAACCGAGAAGCGTTTCAACTTGACCGATATTATGTCCTACATAGGTGAATGCGCCCCCTCAAAGACTGACTAAATTTATTTGCGGTTTCCGTGCATGAGTGCCACAGTGTCTACAGTAATATTTGATGCCGTTAACTCGGAAGTGTTTCGGGTAAATACATTTGTGAACTTCTTGTTCTCTTTCATAGGAGAGAAAATAAAAAAGCGACTGAGAAGATCCATTCGTTTCCCTGTTTAAAGATTAGCAAACACGAAGTAGTTTGAAAACAGCACACGGCATTTTTGAACCGAGCAAGGGATGATTCCAAAAGATACGCTGTCACAAAAGCGTTCTTTACACTAAAAGGGGGAACTGATATTACCCGAGATATGACTGCTATTGGCCGTTAAGACGAGAGTGTGGTATCGCACGCATGAATCTGAACTCGAAAACGGATTGTATCATGCTGACAATGCTAGAGCGCATGCGTCTTACAATGCGTTCAACCGCAAGGAAAAGCACTAAACGTTTGTGTATAATTGTGTATGAAATGCATCGACCCAACATATAGTTAACACTAACGCTAATCAATCTACACATCTGCGCATGCGCTTCGTGTAAATCGCTTTTGTTCTTAAGAGAATAGTACCACAAGGATAACAAGAGAATATTGGAACAATATCTAGTTTACTGAAGTTACTAATAAACTTATGTAAGTATGGTACGTTTTACGTAGCAATCAAAGGTACCTACCCCACCCGCTCAAAACAAGGCTAATTAATTAATTGAAATTAATTAATTAAACAAACATTAAAGTTTACACCTTATTGCCTTAGTTCCTTATGGCCTTATTGCCATAGTGCGTTAGCGGCGTCAACCCCCAAACCATCCCAATAGTGCACTCTGCACTAAAAACGGCGGCGGCAGAGGTACCGGCCACGGAACGTAGATTGCAGAACTGCATACGAAAAATGGCTGTTCTCTATGGCTAAGCGACCTTTGTACGACCTCTTACCACGAAATTCGGAAATCCATAATTTTACCTCTGTGCATTTGACTGACCGTCAGAAAAGGATCATTGGCTTGGGTTTGAAGTTCAGGCCCACGCAAAAACCTCCCGACCTGACCCAGTTTAATGTGCAAATTCAGGACTTTTGTCGCAGTGTCCGTTTACATAAAAAGTTCGAAGGAGAGCCGGACGACTCCAACTTCAACCCGAGGCTTTATGTAAAATCCACCTGGAATCCTCCGCAAGAAGATCCAGATCTTGAGGACAAACTGCACGATATATGCAAGGACTTACGGCAAAACATTAAGCAAAACAAACCGCACTGGAAGAGAAATCTTTCCGTGACTGACCGTGAGGAACTCAGCCAGATAAGGAATGACGACTCTGTCAGAGTATTGGATACCGATAAGAATCTCGGACCAGCTCTTGTGTCAACTGACTGGGTGCAAAATGAGACTCTGAGACAGCTCAATGACAAACAATCCTACTCTATCATCACTTATGAAGATTGGATCCTGAGACACGGTCAGATAATAGCTACTCGCGAAAAGCTTATGTTAACTTTTAGCAAATTTATTACTGCTAATGCCGCTAAATTCTTGCGTAGCTATGATCATTTATTGTCTCCAACTAAGTTCTATATTATTCCTAAGATACACAAAAACCCCATGGTGGGTCGGCCGATTGCGGCCTCGCACAGTTACATCACTAGACCTCTTAGCATTTTTGTAGATGAATATGTTAAGCCTAGGCTTAAAACGCCTACTGTTCTTAGGGATTCTGGAGAACTGATTCAAGCTCTGGAGTCTGTCAGGTTGCCACCACACTGCTTTCTTGTCACGGCAGATGTTATCTCACTCTATCCCAATGTGGATACCAAGAAAGCATTGCTAGCTCTCGACCTGCTGCTTCGGGAGGCAGGAGCACCTGAGACACCACTTCTGATTCAGTTCTCTAGACTGGTTTTTGAGAACAATTTTCTCAAAACCGAGTTTTGTGGAGATATTTTCACCAAACGTTTGGGATTGCTATGGGAACACCTTTTGCAGTCACGGCCGCCAATGCTTTCATGTATTATTTAGAAAAGGATGTCGTCACGCAATTTTCTAATCATCTACTCTTGTATAAGCGGTTTATCGATGACATATTTTTGGTCTGGAAGGGTCCCAAAGAAAACTTATTAGAGTTTCTTAGTTGTCTCAATAGCAAGAATGATCGTATCAAACTTACGTATGTTATTGACGAAAGTAGTATCTCGTTTCTGGATTTATTTCTTTACAAAAGCCGCTAAATAAGTATCTGTACATTCTCTTCGAGTCGTTTCATCCCGCGAGCAACAAGAGGGCCTTTATTAGAGGCGAGCTTATGCGCTATACCAGAAATAGCTCCACGTTTAAAGCCTTTAGCGAAACGCGTGAGAAATTCTGGAAGCGTCTTCGACTTCGGGGTTACCCAGTTGGGTTTTTACTTCCCTTATTCAGGGAGGTTAAATACAGTGACAGAACCAAATGGCTTTCGAAAAAACGCAAGTTGCGCAACGGTAGAATGGTAGTATTTAAATCTACATTTAACTGTAGTCACGCTAACATTAAGCCGGTTATCCAGAGGCATTTACCAGACTTAGACTGTATTGTCAGTTATAAATCTACTACTACTTTAGCACATCTATGCAAATAGTATGTTTTTTGGGGGCCATACGATTAGCGCTAATCGTATGGCCCCCAAAATATAACAACACGCAATAACATATACATTTAGGCGTTTTCTTTTAACGTCCGTTTACAGCATGTTTCAGCAGTTACTCACTTCCATGGGAAGTTGAACTTAGGCACGCTTATGTGCTATATATGCTGTTCTATGTTAGTTGTAATCATTCCCTGAAGAAGTCTCAGATAGAGACGAAACGCGTCGGAAAATAAACGAAAAAGCTTACAACTACAAGAAGTCTTTCCTTGTGCTGCTCACTAGTCTTCGTTAAAAAAAAAAAAATTTTAAAAAAATTTAAAAAAAAATAAAATTAAAAAAACTGATTTGAAATAAAGCAAAACGAAAACTTTGTGTCACTATATATGTACAGGCTGATAGCTTAGAAGCTGCACTACAAATTCATTCATCATAACACGTGATTGGCTCAAGATAGTTAGAAGGTGCCCATCCTTCTGCCTGGTCAGTTTTTACGAACCACCATCCTCCTTTACTTTTCCGAATGACTTGAACTTTGTCCCCCTCATACAGATCAACTGTATCGTCGGTTGAAGCCCGATAAGAAGCGATGGCTTGATAAGGCCATTTTAAACTATGTCTTCCTGAGGGATGTCGGCTATAGGGAGCATCTTTCTGAATTGTGTGTTTGAGTGGTTTGCTTCTATTTGCCCTCCTCCTCGGCCGCCGGGATACGAGTGAACTCCCAAATCATCACAAAATGAACCTTCACATACACTGCGATTCTTCATCTTTTGAAACACTTCACTATCGGACGAGTTATCTTCATGAAATACATGTAAACGTGCTCTATTAGGCTTGTATTGCGGCAGATTTCTAAGAACGTAGCCATCGTCAAATTGTGGATGGTAACGCCTGTATGAAGTCGGATATGAAAGCCGGTTGTGGTGATTCGCTCGGGTATCGGGCGCCGACAAAGACTTTCTCACGATCCTCCTAACAGCAGTTGTTCTGTCATCTTCAGGAAACCCAGAATCATAAGACACTTGACTTTTACGTTTTGTTGGTGGCATTCTGCGGCTTTCTGTGAGGAGAGAATGATGCTCCTTTGACAAGCAACGGTAGCCATTTGTCACCTCGAATCTTCTGCACCATTTTTGTTGTCTGCATGCTGCTTTCTTAGTACTACTCGGGACTTTGACGCGGTGCCCCATGTTATATCCTCTTTCTGTGCTGTAAGCTTGGTTGTCATTAATAAATCCCTTCTTTCCACTTTTGTTTCTTTTGCTTCTTTCATACCTCGGCTTGTCGCTGTTAGAGGAGTTTGTCCCTGTGCTGCTGTTCGACCAAGTCTTACTTGATTGTCTAATGACGTCTGCAGGGTCAAACCAACACTTGTTGCAGCTAGGCCGTGGCGATCCTTTGTAATGGCACCTCTTGTTATGAACACGCTTCAAAATAAAAAGAATGAAACCAAAATAAACAAGGACCACAAAACCAATAAACCTTTTTGCAAAGCCTGCTACTATATGAATGAAAATCATGGTGCTACTATATAAAACAAATTAACCAGCTATATTGAAATTAAAGCCCAGCATTCTAAAATGAAACACTTACAAAAAGAAATCATAGGTGTGGCCAGGTTTTTAAATCCACCAGTTTGCATTCAGAGAATGTAGTTTGTTAAATGTTTTTCCTAAGGTAGCTAAATTATAAAGAAGCGGTCGATGCTCACCCCATGAGCATGTTTATCATATTGTGAAGGGACTGAGTTTGCAAAGGACTTGAAAAGCTACAGTTGCTCTAGACTACCTGACCGTCTGAAAACGTTTCGTTTGCCAGTTTTTAGACTTTGTGTCTTCCATGCTTTCTGTGTTCACAAATGACATGTCGGCTAAACTTGGACCATTTCTGATATAATCCATTATCGTTCTTCGGGGTATTTGAAGGACGTTGAAGAAGGGGGCAACAAAAGTAAAAAAAAAAAAAAAAAAAAAAAATTGGCTAAAAAATATGCTATGGAATCAGAACCCAACTAAAGTGTTGTAGAAGTTATTCTTTGGCACAAGGTTGGGTACGATGTTGACTAGTGGCGTCTGACGTAGCTCGTGTGCACCCCATCGTCAAGAGTATATATACCTCGTTCCTTCGAACTCCGGGCTCCTTCCTGGGTTTGCATTAGATCACTGATACAAAAAGAAACCTGTATACGCTTTTTAATTGTAACTTACATTCTGCTGTTGTCTTGGTGTTGGGTCTGGCTGCGCCCAAATTACAGATTGATCTATGAAAAATAATAAGAATCTATCAGTGCTTAGCTTATTACAAGAGACATACGTCTGCCGCGAATTAAAGCTACAAGCACCTTGTAATGCGTCAAAGGTGTCTTGGAATTGATTTTAGAGCACCTCGGTTTTAATTGAAGGGGTTCACCTAAGTGTCTCAGCCAAAACAAACAATGATCAAAAGTTTGCAAGGGCATTGTTTGCCACATTGAGACAGCTACATTGAGACACTAAAACAATTAATAAGGCTTGAAGTTTTTTCATGAAGACCTCACCTTCATCTACTCTAGGTACCATATCAAAGTACTCTCTCTCCTTGGCGTCATGAATTCCATGCTCGTCAGGGTCTTCATGCGCTTTTTCATCATCGTCACCTTCGTAATCTTCGGAAGAAAATCTCCCATTTTCTTGATCATCTGCCAACTCCAGACTGTCTTGATTCACCTCGTCTACCTGTCTTCCTTTGACAACCAGAAAATTTGAAGGCACCCATCCAACATCATCATCAATGCAGACCATCCACCATCCATTAGGAGCTTTAGTGAGCACTTCAACTTCATCTCCTTCATACACTGTCATCTCACCGTCTCCACTAGCTTGATAAGTGCAAACAACAAAGTAATTGTCAGTATCTGTTCCTCTGCAAATTGTTGAATAATAATTTTCTTGTTCTTCTGCAGCAAACACTCTGTTGTCACAACCTTCTTTCTTTGATTTGGATTGATCTGATCCATGCTTCTCAGTTGTGCTGTCTCGTTCTCGTTCATTTTGTCCGTGATGGACGCTCCCCTCGTTGTAGTGGCAGACTTTGGCGCTCCCAGCTTGTTGTTCTTGCTGTTCATTTTCTTCTCGTTTCTGGTGTTTCGTTACGCTCTTGTTTTCGTCAAATGCGTTTGGTATCCATCCATCTTCTGTTGCAAATTGAGTATCTTCTTGTCCGCTTACGTTTATCGTTTGTCCCAGCTGATTGAAGTTGTTAGCTAGATATTTATTTCCACCAAGAGCCTGAGTAGTTGCTGGAATGGAGCGCAGCTTCCTTGATAACCGAGGTGAGTGTTCTGTATCACTAACTGGTGGTGTGATGCAAATTGATGGGAGTGAAGCTCTCGATTCTCGCCAGCTCAGAGAATTTTCTTTCCCAATGTGCTTTAATTTACTTGCAAGTGATCCTGAAGAGTCAAGACTTTTCGAAAAGGCTTTTAGTCCCAGCAATGGCGGAGAAGGCTTTTTCTTTGATGCAAGAGCATATTTCGATGACACACTTTCTGCCGAATTCGTCTTTGCAAAAATTTCCTTGAGGTTGCTGGACAAACTGAAAGAACGATTTCGCCTCTTTGCCTCCCCTGCGATGCGTTCTTCTTCTTTGCGAATTGCTAATCGAAGATCGAGTTCCGAGATAGATAGTCCACGGTCTGGAAGCGAGTCCCTAAGATCTCTATTGGAACAACGCAAACTCTGTGAACTCCAGCAAGGTCGATGAGATGATAAGGTGCTGCTCTGGCTATTTGCCCTCAATGGAGGTATTCCAAGCTGTAAGAGTTAAATAACAACATGTCTTTACCTACTTTGCTTTGAGAAAACCCTCTCACTTTAATTTCCAACCCTTTTAGTTACTTCTTAGGCCTTGCTCTTTCAATTCTGCAATTAATTCCTTCTGCAATTATTTTTCTCTACTCTAATCCCTTTTCGAATTTTTGTCTATGATTCATTCATACGATGGTGTGGGACTTACAATTTCCACTTTTATTCATTGCCTTTTCCAGACAGTGATCTCGTAGCATAACATTTACCCCTTCCCACTCACCATCCCTTTGCCGAAATTGTGAATATATACTTCACTGTTTTTGGGAGACCTGCTCGAAGATTTAAGTATGAATTAGGGACAATTTCCAGCAGCGATAGCACCAAGGCTATTTTACTTGATTCTTTTCAAGTCTTTGTTTATCAGATTTCCAAAATTAAACTGAACTTATTCCGTCAAAGGTATTCTAAAAATAGTACAAACTATCAATTGAAATTTACCTCACTGGTGGTGTGTCTCCTGTGCGTGAGACTAGACGTCAAAACTGAAAAGATAAGTAGAGGGAATTGAGAAAAGTTTTTTTACAAACATTTTGTCTTGTTTTTTTCCCATTAACTGCGGCTTATCACCATTATTGATATCTTGGATAAGGAAGATGTATTGCAAATCATATGTGAAAACGATTTTCCGTTATGCTGTCCCGATCATTCTCTGGTATGCACTTCTTCTGTAAATAAAGAGGAACTGCAAAGAAGTGGCATGTGGGAGTAAGTGCTATTCAAGGTCTTGTATGGTGCTTATCAAAAATTGGATGGTTCCCTTTTAGATGTGTTTTCCCTTCCCATTTATAAGAAGCTAAGTTGTACCTAGAAGGAAGCTACATTACTCTCTTTTCACCGAGCGTGTCAAAAGCTATCCCTACTGTCTGAGAGAAAAAAAGTCGTTGCGTTGGTTTCGAGCACGCTCTTTATATCGCGAGTCATCACTAGTAGGGGATTCACACAAATCCAAATCAAATGACTACATAGAATATACTTGGATAACTTTTCTCTGGTTCACTTTACCCCATCCTCACTAATGCAACAGATTGTGACAAACACAGCTTTACTGTCAGACCCCGCATCCTCACACAAGCCAGACAAGAATGTCTCAGCTCTAACACCAGCTACAGAAAGAAGCCGACTACAAAATTGGCTACGGACAGTCGAATGGGAGAAAAGAATAGATGTCAATGTAGTTGATCATCGTGATCAACCATTTGGTTCATGAGCTAAGTACAACGGAACAGAATAGGACCTCTTTTGCTGAGTGGACCACAGGGATCTTATTATTGGCACCTCTGGATCGGACGCATAGGAAGTTAGGTTAAGGGTTACAAGCTACTTACGAGAACACCCTTCATTTTGAACTCTCTTCTCATCTCTCAGCTGCATGTCTATCGCTGGCAAGTCTTTCAGACTTGCTTGTGACGTACCAGCTACCACACCGACCTTTCTCTGGTACATGACATCTCCTCCTTCTCTGTTCTTTGTGGCTGGTGCTTTTCTTTCTCCCTTTCCTCTTCTTCGATCTCTTTCGGTTGATCCCAGGAATAATGCTGAAGTGTCGACTTTTATTTCCTTCGTGATTTTCAACATTCCTTAGTGAGGAGTCGCGTATCCTTGTTTGCAAAGGTGAATATTCGGCATCACTGGTTGAAGGTGTAATACAAATTGATGGCAGCGAACCTCTGAATTTCCTCTGGTTAAGCAACCCTTCACTTACACACGGTTTAATCTTTCTCGCAATGAAGTTTGAAAGGTCAGGACTATCAGAAAAGGATCGCAATCTGCATGATGGTGAAGGGGCTATATTTACAGATGTTTGAACATCTTCCGATGACAGATTTTCGATCACAATCTTTTCCCCCGAAATTTCTTTTATGTCTTCAGGGAGCTGAACGAGCAATTTTGCCTCAATGTCTCAGGGGTGATAGGTTCTTCTTCTCTTCGATCTGTTAGTTGAAGGTCAAATTCTGAGATCGACCGGCGTCTTCGATTTGATAGAACGTCTGGAAGATCTCCGGTAGATCCCCAGGTTAGATCGAAGACTTGGTAATTGGCTCTTTTGTCTTTCTATTTTCAACTGAGATACTTCAACCTGTAAACATAAGGAAGCTTAGAGTTTGAACGAAATCAAAGAATTTTTTCGTTACTTACTTCTTCCTCAAAGCGACCTTCCATGTCTTTAAAACTACCTTTCATCGTGCCAAAATATGTCTTATATTTTATTACTGAAT
>JAHPZR010046278.1:0-5000 GCA_019787425.1 Platygyra sinensis
TTTGAATTTGCCCCACTTAATCATAACAGAAAATAAACCCCTGCTGATCTTGTAAGTTGTAGTTCTCACATCAATAAGTCATGGTTAAACTGTATTGGATATGAATTAGTTAAAAGATGCTCGCCTATGAATAAAATTTAGCTCCGTCTGACTTTTGCTTTGATAAAAGCAGTTGCTTTGGTTCAAGAAATTGTTTTGCATTATTCCATCTCCATCCTTTCACTGTGTACACTTCTATTTCAACACATTTTTTAGGGTAAGAACGAATGTAAGAGAACACCTGGACACTGAAAAACCTGTCACTCCATTATGCCACCTAATGAGACTTGAGAAAAGCTTTAGACTAATCATTATCAACAACAAGTTTTCTATGTTGATGAAAGCTGCCATAAACATTTTCCTCGATCTTTTCAAGTTAACTTAAAATCCGATTGCATTCACTATGAACTGGAGTATCCGATTTTAATCTACAATTCGCTAATTTCGCCTTATGAAAGGCTTGTTGTTGTTGTTGTACAAGTTATGCTAAGCCGACTATTTTAATAAACCTGCGTGAAATTTCAACTCGCTGAAATGGTGAACAGCTTAATGGCTTTTGTCGTTCGTCATAAAACCCTCAATGTTTCTCGGACCGAAAAGTTTAACACCAAAATAAAAACGATATAAAAATAGTGATCCGGCAAAAATTATAGCAAAAGTGGACAACCAAGCTTTTGCCCGTATCACGAAAGATTTGACATTGATGGAGAGATTTTTGTAGCAGTTTAAGCGCATCAGAACAATAATATTGTTGTCTAGCTGATAATTTATCTTAATCCTTTGTACCCTTTTACTCCAGTATAATTTTTTTTTGATGAAGTAAAGAAATATTAAACGCTGATTCCACCATCGAAGGATTAGTCACGCCCCACCCACATGGCCTGGACTCCTGGCAGCCCTACAAAGTCTTTGTCCTTATCGTTGTTGTATGAGAAAGCCTTCTTTAAATGATTATAATGTGTAAACCGGTGGCCAATTCAGTTCACTCTCCTGCAGCGTGTGCCATATATTAAAATTCAGCCTAAAACAATAGGCCTCGGTACGAGGCTCTGGGGAATAAATACAGAGTTTGTGGGGTTTATTACCCGGAGCCTCGTTCTGAGGTCTATTGTTTCAACACAAAACAGTGACTCACCATGGGTGAAGCTTATTCTCCAGATGCTTTCTCTCTTCACATAAATCCCACTAGTTCCTTTCATCGTAGCTTGTGTATTTCTAACCTGACGAGAAGAACAAAGTCGTGATTTCATAACTTAAAAGTCTGTTTGGCAGATTCTGGCCCTAACCAAAGTATTTCATAAATGCAAAACCAACGACTGTTTTCGTGCTATTTATATTGTAAGTTCAGACTGTCATTGAAGATCCACTTTTTTAAGAACTTAAAGCATTTTAGGCCACCATTTTGAGTCTTTACCTTTCCTGCTAAAATTTTCAAATACAAATTTTCCCTACTGAAAGTCATGCACCTCTTTTAATTATAGTTGGGAGAGCTTAGTAGTACATCAAGACAATGTCGCAAGCTAACGGTAACATAAACTTACGTACTTATTATACGTTGCTTGTCACTTGATAAAAGTTTTTATAATATACTCAACAAAATTTCAAGTATTTGATTGGTCAATAACGAGTGCATAAATAAATTATAGAGTGCAAATGGAGGTTATAGAGTGCAATACGGAAGTTGCTATGGAAACTATAGGGGAAGCGCGAAATTTAACTGAAGCAAAAATCAAAATGGCTGAAAGCCGGTATACTTTGTCCGACGAAATAGTTGTTGACCAGCTGAAACTAAAGGCAAAAAACAAGAGCACGTCTACTAAATTAACACAAACGTGGTTGAATGTCTGGGTAAACTGGGGAAATGAAAGAAAATTCAATCCTAAACTGGAGGAAGATCTCCATGAAAAGTTACAAATGCTGAAGTGCTTACCAAAGATGGATTAGAGTACGAACCGGAGAGTTTGGAGTCCATGCTGGCAGCCTTTTACCGGCGTTTAAAAGAACGTGACTACATGTACTCATTTACACGGGACCGGGAGTTTTATCAGTCCAAGTTCGTACTCGAGGGAAAAGTAAAACATCTTCGCCAGCAAGGAAAAGGGAAGAGGCCGACGCGGCAAGTGCACTGACAAACAAAGAAGATGAAATACTATAGACAGCAAGAACTCTCTGCGATTCCAGTCCAGGAGTTATTTCTCAGACGATTTAGTGGAAAGCAACTGAGGACAGCCTGTTATTAAGGTGATCGGCCACGCAAATGAAAAGTCGCCGAACGACTACAATGAAGGAAATAAAAGGGAGCATCTTCAGCAATCACACATCACACATCAGCAGAACTCCACAGACAACAACGTCAAACAGTTTCCTAGGATTTTCAGTGTGGTATTTTCTTCCAACCAGTACGGAACAGATCCAGCAAGCAAGCAGCCACCATGCTTTTACGATAAACTATTTCCACAACTGTCAAGTCATCGAAAGTCATTGAAGGACAGGCGGTTCATCCAAAAGTTCAGATCAGCATTAACTGTCTGTTTGAGGTAACTCATTACGGAATAATAACAAACTTGCCATCGCTTAACTGATTTTTCATGCTCTTGATATAAAAAACTTGTTCAGTTCATAAAGTTTCTGAAGTTTACCTGAAAATTCACGCTTGGTTTACCTGTCACTAGGTTGTAATTTATTGGTTGAAATAAAACATGTGAGCAGTTTGGAAGCCACTTCAGAGATGCGTGTCCATAGAAGCGTGACGGTCGCGTTTTCTTCAGATTTTTTTTATAATTTGGTTGAGAATATTATAAATAAAAAATGGTATGATCGCTCGTGCATTTCGTGATATATGGGCATGAGTGATGTTTTTCAAGTTCTCAAATTGCACTCGCCTGCGGCTCGTGCAATTTTGAGAACTTGAAAAACATCACTCGTGCCCATATATCACGAAATGCACTCGCGTTCATACGATTTCCTATACTTATTGATTGCTTTATATAGAAACAGTCAAGTTAACACCAGTTTAAAAGATAGTTAGAAGAATCAGGTCAGTGTTACGTCCCTATTAAAATTCCCACTTGATGATTTTTTCATTGCGCTGTCATCCATTTTTTGAATTATGTTGATACAGTCAAGTAAATTGCTGGCTCACTACATCTATACAAGGTTAGACTCTTTCAATCGAAAGAAATGTCATTATTAAAATCCTAGTTCAATGGCATCAGTTTTCCAGATTTTGATTGACAGTCAATCACTCAGTCCTACAGTTTTACTGTAGAAAAGGACAGCGACTCACTACGGATGGATTCCACTCCTTGAATTTGCTGTGTTTTTCCCTTCATATCAAGCCCAGTTTGCCACTTTATTGCAGTCTTCTCTGTTTTTTCCCTTGCAAGAGCAAAACGTTTCATAGTATTACAATTTGGTCCCATGACCTTTACAAATTGCTCAACGAAAAATTGTCTTCTCGTGTATTCTTTTCCTAAAGCCTCCATTATACACAACATTCTGCGGGACTTATCAAGGTTCACCAGCACTCTCCAGCACCAGCAGTTTTCAGTTGAACGCGGAAAACTATTCCCATTCATTTTGCATTACCTTACTTAGTGATTGGTAAAAAAGAATTCACCACTTTCTCCTCGCATTAGCCGGATGAAAAAACCCAAACTAATTGTAAGTTCCCTCGCTTTTCTCTGGCAAAATGTAATGCATCGAGTTTTGATTGGTTCACTGGGCTGTCTGTGTCCTCTGTTATTAGCCAGAGTCATTGCTGAAGAATGACGAGACTCGCTCTTTCCACTACAAAAAGTTTATTCTCCTGTTGTAAATCTCTCATTAAACCTTCACTGCATCTTTCTGTTTCTCAGCTAGTAAAATTCAGTAAAGATCAGTAACTCATATACGAGTATTGCCTTGGAAGATTTAATTTTATAATATAGATCATGCGTGTATTTCAACTCCAGGGGCCCGTTTCTCGAAAGCCCCGGAAACGTTTCGGGCCCGCAAAGCTACTTTTAGTTGATCGGTATTTGAAGACAGCGAGTTGTATGCGCCTAAAACTTCTCGTATAAAGGGAACCTCTATTCATGTTAAGAATATGTATCTAAAACAGTTCTGTAGTCTGAAAGTTTGAGATTTTGCCACTGCTTTTCGGGTGCGAAAACTTTTCGGGACCTTCAAGAAAGGAACCCCTGCAACGGAACACTACACTGAACACTTCTCTACTGAAGGAGTAGTTTCACCCCTCCTCCACTCTGTACTGGACTTCTGTCAATTCCGGAATGTCCCTCATTCGAAGACCAATTACCATTCAGGACACCCGGCTTTCAGTACCCTGTCTACAGAGAGTGTCGTAATCAATAGTGCCATCACTTAGTTAACATTTGCTTAAACAAAGAACAAATATCAGCGACTTACCATGTATGAAGCCTTATCTCCAGCTTCTTTTTTATTGGTCTTCTCTCCGCATCGATAAATAGCTTGTCTTTTTCAAAACAAATAATAAGAACAAAGACCTGTGACTTATATGACTACCAATTTTCTTTTAAGTTGATAATGACAATAATATTCAGAACCAATTCTTTCCATAAAATGCTCAAGTGCGCTATACATCATAGTTGTCAAATTTTGCTCTGAATTAAAGTGATTCTCAGGTGTACATACATACATACATACATACATACATACATACATACATTTTATTTTGTTTTCAAATTTAAAAATTAAACATTAAACATGCCGCGGATAGTATAAGCTAGTCTAGGCGGGTCATGTTAACGTAATAACGTGCTGATCAATAATGAAAAAACCTGGCTGCCGAGTATTCATTTTGGGCGACCATTCAAGAAATTGTTTTACTATTATTTATACAATTGTATGCTCAACTTCAAAATATCAATCCTCCTGACTTAATACTATTTCATTTTATTTTTTATTTTTGTCACACACAATGAAATACAAGGATAATAAAA